>JARHVA010000380.1:5272500-5320000 GCA_037957365.1 Torreya grandis | reverse complement strand
ACTCCATACAATCATCAAGAAGAAGAGAACACCACATATAACTTGATAGTTTTACTCAACCAACTCAAGGACCAAAAAATAAAATCAGCCAAGAATGACAATCAGTTAATTCAGCCATACCACATTCCCGAGGAAAAAATTAAGGATTTCAATAATCAATCATTTACTTAATCTATTATAATCATAACCAATTCAAAATCAAATAGGAAACATGTAACACTCAGTCCATGCATTCATCTTAATTCCAACAATACCAATAGGTTACTAATGGTAACAATTAACACAATAAGCATTCAAAATAATATATGATTTTAAAGCCAATAACCGATAAGGGGGCTTTAGAAGATCATCATGAGGTATCACAACCTCATATGATCTCTAGATATCAAAATTAGGTTAATATGGTTAACATATTAACAACCTTTTGAAAGGCTAAAATTAAATTTGAAAACCCTCATTAAAAGATAATAAATTCATCAGGATTTAACCCATATTCTAAAGGACCAATAGTATGAAAACATGTATAAATTCCCAAAAGTCCACAACACAACCGTACCATTAAAATAGTACCTTGAAGTCTTCCATCAAAACCATATACAACATTTTATGATAGAAATTAAACTCATACAAGGAACATGAGTAACTAGTTTGTAAAATGAGAAGGAATCATTCTGTGTTTCATACAAATATATGTATACATATAACCAATGGGTTCTATATTAAGTTAAATATATATAACATCATCCCAAAAACTAAAAAATATGTAAATAGATAGAAGTGACATTATATAGATAAACACATAGTTGGTTCAATGAAAACTCCAATCATATTTGATTCATGTAAATATGTTAATAAAGAATAAAAACTCAGCCTTTTAATTTTAAGAGACCCCATCAATTTTAATTCAATATTAAATATTTTAAAGGAATGATACAAAAACCATACATCTTATAACAATATAATATCTTTGAAACATTTAAGTCCCAAAACATTTTAATCTATTTCTGAATAATATATAACAATCCATCAAAATTTGTCATCTGAATTTTATGAGATCTCAATCAGTTATTGGTTTTCAAGGGATAATATTTTCAATAGGGAAATTTTTTTCATGGGATTCAATAAAAACCCAAAATCAATTTCCATTTCTCTCTTAATAAATTGACTTATTTGCATAGGGAGCTAAGGAAAAAGGGTACAACAACCCTCAGCACCACACATGATGTAAAATTATAAAGGGAAACACAACTAACTGAGTCACCCTAATAAAAATTTAAGGGTTATACATAAATTGAATTAATCATTAATAACAACTAAAAAACATGTAAATATAGCTAATACAATATCTATGGCTTCCTCCAAGGAGTAGGGTCAATTAGTCTTACTTACATGGCACACATAAAATGTAGCAAGGTTTTAAAATGAGATGGAATGATGTTTCATAATGATTAATAGTATACAACCATATCTATATTCCATGGTATGCAAGGTCAAAAAATTACTTGAATCAATCAATAAAACATAACATTCTTTTTATTTGCCAAATCATGGTATTTATATATAATAACTTGAAATACACAACCCATTTTTAATCAGGCATTCCTAGGTTGAGAGCATAAACCAAATCAATGTACAAGACAAAAAATTAATAAAGTCATTCCATCCTTTATAAATTCATATATAAAATAGGAATAGAAAAATTTCTGTGCTTCAATTTAATAGCCATTATTATCTCAAGGAAGGTATCCAGTTTAAAGTCATAAATGACATACTAGGTGGGATGCAAAGCTAGGATAATATCCATAGTGTACGTATAATTGTACGAAATAGTACCTTCTCTTTCCATAGTGAGAATCAAACAATGATGTAATACCCTTACCCAGGTAAGATGCCAAGTCACAAGAAGAAAACCCCCTACATTTCTCTTCCTTGCTTCCCCCATATGTTTTCATGTTTATTTCCCCTACATTTTCATTTTCCTTCCACTTTCTTATGTGATTGACTTCTCCCTTCTTTCCTCTTACATTATTTGTTCTCCCCTCTCCTTTTTATCTCCCTCGTATTCTTTCTTTACTCTTTCCCTATGCCTACCCCTGCATTTTTTATTATTTATTTTCTTTCCTCCCCACTTTTCCTTCTTTCTCTGCATCTTCCACCTATGCCCTTACATCCACTACTCCCCCTACCACTTGCCATACTCATCCTCCCCTTCACCATAGTCCCTTCAATTAATAGAGATAAAATATACCCTTCGCCAAAACTGTCAATCCATCCCTTTTGTTTGATCCCCACACCAAGCTCTTTTTGGTCAATGGTCATTACGACCTATTTTTAAAATATGGGTTAAATTCCAATAAAATATTGATACAATTAACTAAAAATTTAAATAATAAAACTATGTATTATTTATAATGCCAATTAAATTTTTAAAGGCCAAAAAATAATAAATACAAATAATATTTTAATGTTATTATATGTCATAATGACCAATTAAATAGGTCATTGACACTCATCCAGTCACTCGAGTAATGAATCATGTGGAAGGGGTGTCATGGGGGGGTAGGTCTAGGTAGGTCTCTTAGGGAGTCCAAGTTAAGTGAGGGTGAGTCTAATGAAGATTGGGTGGTAAGGTGTATGTGGGAGAGAGAGAAAGAGGAAGTCCAAGGAAATGAAATCAACACCAAACAACCCTGTATGACCAAATAATAATAATAATATGACAAGACACGAGGAGAAAAAAGTAACAAAGCACGATAATGAGACAAAAAAATGAATAACACAATGGTCCAAAGGCATGACACTAATTAATAATGTAAGGTTACCTATCATAAATCATCTATTTTCTCAGAACTACTCTTCTACCCAAAAATATAACTCCAACATCTATCCAAACTCATAATCCACACCTACAACCATAGACTGAATCTATTAGCAATATTTAATCCAAAATTTGATAAAATGGTAAATCAATAACAAACTATAATCCAATATCAATTACATCAAATAATCCATACATCACCAATGTAGAATTATAACATGATAAACATAACAACCTATAGTTAAATATAATAGCATTAGATTCCAATAACACAGTCCAGCTAAACAAAAAAGTGTAGTAATAGCTATACATATGATAAATCAATCATTTATGTAGTCATACCAAGGTATAAAAGGGTGGGATTGTGACACTATTTCTCTCATTTTTTTATTTTTTTTTTGGGGGGGGGGGAGTTTTTCCTATGAATTTTCTACTTTCATTTGCTTTATGAGCGATTTCTTTTTGCATGGTTACTGAATCAAACCTCGTTATCAGGACCCATTTTTTATTTTACACTACCTTCTTAAGTTGTGCTTATGGGGGGTGTTAGTCTAGGTATTTATTTTCCCATATTTATTTATTTGGGAATATTATATTTTCCCACATGGTGGTTTTAAATGTTTGGGGGATATGCTTGCTTATGTAGATATAATGTGTCATATATGTCATAGGTTTGACCGAAAGACTAGGATTTAACTCTCCTGACTAATTATTCTAGGTATGAAAGATAGTCTTCTATTTTAGGCACCTATGACCACATTTTGTGGAGGAGTTAAATTTATATTCTAGGTGTGATTTGACCACCATTTGAGGAGAAGTTACTTCATCTCCTATATGTGTGCTCTACTTGAGACTTATTCTCTTAATGAATTATCATTTTTCTTTGATAGCCTTTGTCTCTTTTAATATTCTCATTTGATGTGATTTCCTCTTGTGTCAACAACATAGTGATGTGCACAAACTTCATTTCGTGTGATCCATCCAACTTACTTTCATTTTATTTGAACTAGGTGACATATATAATAGGTGGTATATTTGAAGGTATTCATGTTAAGATGAAAATATACACTGATGATAAAATAATACTAATTGATCTTTATATAAAATTGAGTGAATTACACAAGAAATTACTCACTTAACATATTATAAGACCAAATTTATGTATTTTGCATGGTTAAATCATTTTAAAATCACTTATAGATTCTTCAAATATTGATAATTCAATGGTATAATTTTTGTTGCAGATGCATATAAGAAGACTTGGTTTTGATAGTAAAGACTTGATGAAGAGGAACATTATATTAGGTTTAGTCTATTACCACATCCCATAAATTGAAAATTATTATGAATATTATGAACATAACCTCAAAGTTAATAAAATATATTAGTCAAGAATGACATTTGAATACATAAAATCCTTCACGATTTCATGATGTAAAATAGATTATGAGGATGAAGAACCATATTTATTGGTAAAAATTTTAATGATAAAATACATCTCACATAGATTGTTAAAATCACTTAATCAATAAATTAAAATATATATATTTTGGAATGCGTGAACATAATTCTATTGAGGTAAAGTACATAGTATAATAAAAATAAATAAAGTATATGTTTTTTGGAGTTCCTCAAAAGGTCAAGGAAGTATGAAAGGGTAGAAATAAACTTGTTATATTTCAACCACTCAATATTATATAACCAAGATATTCATAACAAAATCTATTTTGACTACAAGTGGAGGAGGAGATCGATAAGATCAAAATAAAGATGAGCTTCCCAAACAAACATGCAAAAGTGATCCACCTAGAAAAAGGATTTATGTCATGATATATCCTCTATCTATTTCAGAAAATGTCATAAAAATTATTGACCATTCGTTATTGATTGATAACACTACTCAAGTGTTAATGAATTATGATACAAATTTAGTTATTTTTTATATTATCTTTTATCCCATTGACCCACTACTAATTTATTCCATTCCATTTTATCTTTCTCATCCATCATCTTATTCTTTGGTTTCACCTCCACCTCCACCTCATGTTTTATTTTCTTAATAAGTTATTTCTCCTCAACAACTTGTTGACATTATAACCACTTTCATATTACTATTGAAACCATATTATTCATTATATATTTTTTATCCTCAAGCACTCATCTAGTAACGTCATAAGGAGATACATATTCTTTGTGGACACAATATATAGTGAGAAAAAAAATGATTTAGTAATAATTACAAAAAATATTTTCAAATTTGTTGTTTCCATTCTCCTACAATGTCCTAAAAAAAATGAAAATAAATAACAAATTCAGGGTAGATTAATGATTTTTTAAGTGATCGATCTTTATAAAAATTTAAAGCTCTTCTAGATAAGAACTAAGATGAGATGACATTGGTTGATTATAACATTAAAAATATTGATCTCACATAGTCCATTCCTAAAATAAATATCCACAATTTTAAAGTGGCTACATAAAAATTGACACATGTGAAAAAATAAGGGATTAAAATGCGAGAGAAATTAGAAGAAAAGATACACATGCTTGCAACATAAATCAAACAAATTTTGAATGGAGGAGAAACTTTTTAGGAAATGATCACTACATCTACACTAAATACTCATAAAACTACACCAACGTAAAATTATGAATAAGGAATTAATAAATAAATGGTTGTATAAATATGAAATTATGTCATAGACATAAAACTTTAGTCTAAAAAAACATACTTTTGACCACCCATTTTACACACTTAGTTCATGACCTATTGTAGATAATTTTGACCACTTTCATTCACTTTATTCATGGAGGAATTACTTTATTAATATGAATAATGATCCTATAATTTCAATATTTATTGATTAAATAGTCCCAACCTTCACTAAGATTATTATTTATCATCAACATAATTTTCGGTACTTATTTGAAAGCAATGTGTCATTAGACAAGAGCACCCTCTTCTATTGTTTGAACCTACCATTTTTGTCCTACTACTGAAGTGTAACCATTTTTTTTAATTCAATGTTTTTATTTTTCTAACCTCTAAGTTTTATAAGCCCCATATAGTTTAAATCCAAAAAAAATCTTATAAAATCACATTGCAAACTATTTTATATAGAAGAGACTTCTGAATAGAAAAGCACCTAAATTCTAATTACACATTGAAAGGAAATTCCCTATTTCTCATTATTTTGATTACATATCACCATAGTATACATTAAACAATTTTTAAATACACCTACAAGGTCACAATTCATGGTTTAATCACTTAATCATACTAGAATTACACCAACATATAGAATTTTACAACAATTTCATGCACATCACCATACCATGGGGTAACTACTTAGATTTTGATCCCTATTTAGAGTATTAGAATGTATGAAACACTAAAAACATGGGGCTTTTAGATTAAAAATAACTTCAACCACTAGCCTCTTTTTATTCCATGATCATAAATAATATTTTTATATATTGAGATAGAGTTTTCACGCCAAAAAAGAGATAAAATGTGGTCCCATAATCGAATGAAAATCTATTATCTGATCCACTAAAAAAATATCAGAGGGTTCATACAACATAAAAATATCATATCCTTGATATTTATAGAATAAGGTAGAACTATTCAGTTAAGATCACCTCCTTTTATTATCTATTTACAATGTTATTGTTCAAAAATTGTTTCATCTTTTATTTTATGTCGAGACATAGTTAGCATGGTCTATTAGTCTTAGAGAAGGAAATAATCCACATCATAATTTTGTATATAAGTTTATATTTATCTTTTTAATTTTCCATATTTACTATATTTATATACTTAACAAGTTTCAAATTAGTTTTTAACATTTATTTCATATATGTAGTATTCTAATTTTACACAATTATTTTTCATATTATGTAATCTCTTTCACTAGATTGTCAAAAATTTATAGAACATATTTTTGAAATAGTCCATTCAAATACTTTGACATGATAAACTATGTTATTGTACATAATGGGGAAACACATAATCAAGAAAAATTTGAAAGATATATATTCCTTCAAGAAGATATCTCACAACTTTTTCAGAATCTCCTTCTAGGCTTTTAAAACAGTTATTGGATTGTAATTTCATCTCTCCATCCCATTAAATAGGTTGATATTAGTAGGAATATAACAAATAAATTTAAATAAAATGTTAAATGTGACTTTCATAGAGAACCACAACATATTACTATCACATGCTTTAGTTTAGGGCACAAGGTTTAGGATTTGATAGATGTAATCTTCATCAATATGGGCATAACCACTAAGCATAAAAATAATGTTATAGTAAATCATTTATATCACAATCCCATTAAAAATAAAAAATATAATATAGTACATAATCATATATATAGGGATAATATTATAACAAAACCATATTTAAAATGAAAATATGAGACCAGATATTATACAAACCCATTATTCAAAATGCCTCTTTTACACTTTTGATCTATGAACTGTTAGTTGTAAGTCCCTTGCCAAACTCATTGGTTAGTATATTTATTTCCACTTTGTACTTTTAATTTAAATATATATACAAAAAAATCCAAAAACTACAAAATTAGGACCTATGCATGCTTATGTTTATCTCATCATAGAATAGTTAATTTGTGCACAATTTATTAAATACTTATTTTTATCTAGTTTATATCAAATACACATCACAACTATTCATGAGTGAGTGTAGAGAATATAAGAAGACATCCCTAGACATAGTTATAGTTTACTTAAATTTCACAAACTCAAAAAAAATTTAGACAACATCAATCTATTGGACAGGAGTGTAGTACTTTTATTTCCATTTCCTTATTTTTTTCTCCCTATGAGCATAGGATGTCATCCTCTAGTTCTGTATCAAACACAAGCCTTATAAATATTATAAATACATAAAAAAATATCATTGTGGGACATTTTACACACATTTTTTATCCTTATTTTTTATATACATGATTGATCATAGCTCAATTATTTACATGGCATTACACACACACACACACACACACACAGAGAGAGAGAGAGAGAGAGAGAGAGAGAGAGGAGAGAGAGAGAGAGAGAGAGAGAGAGAGAGAGAGAGAGAGAGAGAGAGAGAGAGAGAGAGAGAGAGAGAGAGAGAGAGAGAGAGAGAGAGAGATCACTTACTAACACATTTATGTATTAATGGTTATCTAAAATAATGAATATAATAGTGTTCAAAACAAATTTGATTGGTACATTACATGTATCATGCATTATTTTAATTCTTTCTTTTTTATCATGTATGCATTACTTGTTTAGCTTGTGTAGATTTGAATTTGTCTTATATGTGTGGATCTAAGCCTTGATTATATATTTCTATACATGTGAGGACATTTTAACATGTCTTTGCATGTGATTTTATCCACATGATGGAATTTGAACATTTATATTATATGTGGATCTATGTCTTCATTTTATGTTTCTATGTGTGTTAGTGACATTTCAACATGTCCCTTATATGTGTGACCTTGGCCTTATATTGCATGTTTTATGTGATTTTTGTGTATTATTTATTTGTGTGAATCATGACTGTGATACATAAACGCTTTCTTCCTTAGTTTGATCATATTTTAATTCCATGATAGATATCATACATTTCTCCCTAAGTGATTCAATTAATATTTCAATATCCATTTTAGATCACTTATCTAAGTTCTTAAATCACTATCATCTATACTTAAAATAATATTATATATTCTTATCCTGACATGCATCTCACATTACTATTTTACTAAGTTTATCTATATGATGATGCCATGTGTCTCCATGTTATCATTGTAATTAATATTTTCATATTTTTCATAACATCTATCACATAACATTATATTTGAAGTTAATCTATTACACATGCTCAATAACTAAACTCAAAATAGGATGCATATACATTGGTTTGTCTTAGCTACTAAACCCACTTAGTAAAGTGCACACATAGACATAGATATAAATTTTAATTCCTCATGTAATGAATTAGAGAGCACACTTAGAAATCACTCAAAAAGTCTATTTAAATAGAATCCATCCATTTAGATAGGAGTTCCCCTGTTATTGTAAAAGCTAGGCATTATTGTCCAAGAACATTAAAATCAATCATAGTATTAGATAGTTCATTATAATTTATAATAGGTTCAAAATTTTACTTTACATAAAATACTCAAATTTTATCAGAATTGCTTAGTTTAGGGGCACCATGTGTGGCATGTTTTCCAGGTTAACAAATATGTTTTTTTATAATCTCAATTTTTTTACTCAGTCCAAAAATATATAGACCATATATCATATTCAAGGTATGTGGGCATCACATGATTTCCTACTTCATTAGTTTTGCACTAGTTTCATAGATGAAAGTGTAATGCTTGTAATTATCTATATTGTATATAATAAATCAAGATTATACTATTTTTTCACTAGTTTTACAAAACATTTGTTTTCCAAATTTTTATAATAAATGTACATTATTTTGTCTACAACAGCTGGTTCACCTTTTTCCACTACTATTATCTTCCCACCAAATAATACTTACTTTCTAAAATTTAAAGTTATTAAAATGTTGGCATATGATTTTAAAAATATTCGTCCAAAAGAATTATAACAATAATACTATAAAATTACATTCTAAAATACTTTTTTATAAAATAGGATTCCACATTGAAAAACACTAGTATTCTAATTGAACATTGAAAATAAATTCCCTATTTCTCCCATTTCAAATTAAATACAAGACAAATAACCATGTGTTAAAGTCTAAATACACCTTCAAGGTCACAACTCTGGGTTGAAGTAATTAATCACACTAGTATTGCACCAATAGATAACATTTTACACTAATATTACGCACAACATCATAGAGTATGATAACTTCATCGAGTTTTATCCCTCTTTAGAGTATTGGTATGTAATAAAAACTCAACATAGTGGTTTTTGAGGTAAAATAAAACCTTAGCCTCTTATAAATTATTATTCCATGATTTTACTTTGTCTTATTGTCTATTGAGATAGGGGTTTCAAGTGTAAAAAAATATACACTTTTGTCCCCAAAGAAAATCATAGGATCCTACACAATTGGTACAAAAAATAGGAGAATGTGCACTAAACCCAAAAATACCATATGTTGTTAACTACTAGATAGGGCCATCCTATTTAGACAAGAGTTTCCCCCACTATTGTTTAGTTTTATTGCTATTGTAAAAAAATATTATTATCTCTCGGTCTATGTTTGCACATAGTCAACATAGTCTATCAATTATTATCAGATCTAAAAATAACATGCATCTTGGTTTTTTTTAGAATTTTATATTTATCTTTTGAATTTTCCATATATATTATATTTTTTGATTTAGCTAGTTTCAAATTAGTTATTAGCACCACAATAATTTATCATAATAGGTAGTCTATTTCCTTATTTTTTAAAAATATGATAAAATATATACAAACCATGCTAAAATCATGGAATCTTGAGTAGAACAATTTATTATTGATGGCATGAAATTACTTGATGAGAATTAAAAACTTTTGACTTGGTAAATTATAGACAAGAAAAAGTTGAAGATGAAATTTAAACTACTAAGAAGTAATTTGGGATATGGAAATACCTAATTATATACTTACAAGACATGGATAATATAGATGAAAATTCTTTGGTTATGAGGGTATTTTTGACAAATCTAAAGTTAAATATTCACACTTATGAGATCAATATGTAGATTAGAAGATTAGTAATCTGGATGAGGCGTTAAAAGATCTACAACATCATGTAATTTTTTTATGAAATGAAATATGAATTCCACAACACTATTTTATCTATTCAATGTGAATTTTTTATTGAAGTTGGGTCAAAATAATTTACAGCTATAGATTTGAATGAAAAAATATATAAAATCATAAAAAAGAATTGCTTAGAATAGAGACATTCAACAAATAATCTATGAGCAAGCTAAGATAAATTTATTATTCAATAATAGATCTCACTTAGAGACTTATGATTATTTTCAATAAGGTAGAATATGTAGCTAATGCATCATATGATTGGCTTTCTTGTCTAACTCATATAGTTTTTCTTGTGACAGAAAGAATCATACAAGTCATTTTGAAGTTGAAAGTGTAAAATTTTAAATCGTTTGAGAAGGAGGAGTAAAATAAAGTTGAGTAAATAGATCAAGGTTATTCTTAGGAAAATGAGTATTATTTATATATTCATTCAAAATACATTTTTATCTCTCTAATTTTGTATTTATATGTTGCAATTTTTTATAATAGATAAAAAGGATATATTTCAATATTTTAAGTCATAAAGGAAAAATTAATATATAAAATCGAAACTCCTTAATAAAAATGTGTTTATAAGGTATTTATGCCTTTGTAACCTATAAATATGATCTCAAATCATTTTAATAAGAATTTATTGACACCAGAAGCTATTTTATACAAATTCAATAGGAAGAAGTTATGTGTACATAATTCCAATAATAGATACAAAATAAATTTATAGCGACTTTGTGAAACATTCTCTTTTGGATAAATTATATTCATCAATATGAATTTTTAGTTTGATTAATTATATTTTAATTCAAAAAATTTACTACTATTAGAATTATAAGAAACATGGAATTGATAACCTAAAATTTCATTGAAATTAATGTTAGAAATTTAAAAATGTACAAATCTTGGTGACGCTGAAAATAAGTTTTATGTTTATTTTCATATAGGATAACTACATGGAGTTTTATCCCTTTTAAGATTATTTGTATCTAGGAAAAAATAAACACATTGGGTTTTGAGGAAAAATAAAACATCATCCTCTTAAACCTTTTGATTCCATGAAGTCACTTTTTATTATTAAGTATTGAGCTAGGGTTTTCAAGTGTAAAATAACATATGATTTTATCCTTCAATTCAATCATAAGATCATACACAAATTTTATAAAAATAGGTGAATTTACGCTAAACCCAAAAACACTATATTGTGTTTACCTACTAGACAAGGCCATCCTATTCAAATAAGAATTCCACCCACTATTGTTTATTTTAGCACTATTGTATGAAAACCTTCTTATCTCTTGGTTTGTGTTCACACACAGTCAACTTAGTCTACCAGTTAGTATTAGATCTAAAAATAACATGAATATTAGTTTTCTATCTAATTTTCTATCTATGTTTTTAATTTTACATATTTAGTATATTTCATGATTTAGCAAGTTTCAAATCAGTTATTAGCAGTGGAATAGTTTATCATATTAGGTAGTCTATTTTCCTAATTTTATAAAATGTGATAAAATATATATAAAACATGATAAATTAATGAAATGTTGGGTAGAAAAATTTATTCTTGATGGCATAAAATGCCTTGATGAGAATAAAAAAACTTCTGACTAGGTAAATTATGGACAAGAAAAGATTGAAGATGAAATTAAAAATACTAAGCAAGAGTTTGAGATATTAAATATCTAATTAGAGACTTACAAGATATAGATACTATGGATTAAAATGCTTTGGTCTATGAGGGTATCTTTGACAAAGCTGAATATAAATATTCACACTTGTGGGATCAATATGTAGATTTAAATATTAGTACTTTGGATGAGGAATTAAATGATCTACAACATCATGTAAAAAGTTTTGATTAAATGAAGTATGAATTACAAAACACTATTTGGATTGTTTAATGTTATTTTTTATTTAAGGTGAGTCAAAATAATTTATAGCCTTAATTTAGAAAATAGAAAGTGCTTACTAAAAATGTGTGTATAAGGTATTTACACCTTTGTATCCTATAAATAGGATCTCAAATAATTATAATAGGAAATTATTGACACAAAAATCTATTTTATACAAATTCAATAGGAAGAAGTTATGTGTGCATAAATCCAAGAATAGATATAAAATAAATTTATAGAAACTTTTTCAATCTTTATCTTTTGGATAAATTTTATTCATGTGTATGGAATTTAAGTTTTATTAGTTATCTTTTAATTTAAAAACAATTTTACTATTATAATTGTAAGAAACATAAAATTCATATCCTATAAGTTCATTTAAATTAATGTTATGAATTTAAAAATGGACAAATATTGATGAAGTTGGAAATGAATTTTATGTTTATTTACATATCAAAATATAGATTTATTATTTAACTTTTCCTAATCTTCCAATATCTCAAGTGTATATATTTGATTCCTACATCTAAAATTTGTCTTTCCAAGCTCATTTGGATGACAAAGATTTATATTTCTTAAAATTAAAAATACTAGGTAGTTATGGCCATTTTCTATGTTTAAGTTATTTAAACTATCCGATTCCTCATTTTTTTATTTTATCCCCTTTTAAATCTCAAATCTCCCTTATTTACATTCATTTCTTATCTCTACCAACTAGTCATTCTTTCACGTTAAAATTAAAAACACCTATAGGGAAAATATTTTTCCCACAAATACTTTAATTTTTTTATCTTTAAATCTTTTGTAATAAAGGTAGATGTGCCCTTTAAAAGGACAGGGACTTTGTGCCCACACTATTGAGTGAATGTCTAAAATTTATACCCCTACCATTTTTTTAACCAACTATTTCTTGTTCCCATCATAGGGCATGTTACAATGCTTTATGTGTAACCCACATGAAAATATTATTGTTGTCATGATTATTTTAGACACATAAGGTTGAATTAATTAACCAAAAATTTATTTGGAATAAAATACGCAACTTGACACAAATTTTTACATTAGATAATGTTCCTAGGATTGTAATGAAATCAATGTTGCACATTTTCAAAGAATTTAAATTATGTTGAACTAGTGAGAAGATCATACTATCCATGCTCAAATAATTTTTTTACATATATTAGTTCACAAAATATATTATGCTAGTAATATTAAAAAATGAACTTATCATATGATTATTTTTTGAAACCAAGGTTCAATTTGCCAACTTGATCTAGATTGGATAGAATTTGTAGAATAAAACATCTATTTTAGTATCTAAAAATGTTTCTTGATATAATTGACTAAATTACACTCATTTTCAAAGAATTCTATAAGTATTGATCAAATATTAAATTCATTCTACCAATGATTGACTATTAATGATCATTACAAGAAGTCAACCAAGACAAATCATAGCTAGAGTGGTTCATACAACACCTATTCTCAATATATAGTAAAACATATCAACATGGCCATCCCATTAGTCCAAGATCCTATTTCTAAATTAAATATTGATTAGGTATATGATAAATAATAACATACTTCAAACATGGAATTATTTACATGGCGTAACTTAACTAGTGAATTGTAGTTTTGAAGAGTTCTTGATGTGTTGAAAGAAGAGGAAGATCATATTGTTATTGAAAGAAGAGTTGAAGCACTCATTGTAAGAAGTATTTATCCAAGAAATTCATATAAAATAAAAATTCATTTTCATCCTTATCCCTAGCAAAATTAATTTTATTTAAAACTTTAATAAATAATATTCACTAGAGTAAGTAGATCTCAAGATAATATAGAACCTTTCTTTCGATTAGAATAAATTTTTAATTTTAGAGTAAGTCCTAAGTAGAGAATAACGATAATTAAATTGGTAATTCTCCCATAAATTACTATCAAAATTAAACATTATAAAGGTGGTTTTATATTTATTTAATAACTTGTTCTCTCAAGAACTATTATACCTTTGGAGGTAATTTTTTCCAAATATGGGAGTGTAATGGGGAAACAAAATAGGTCCATTGGATCTAGGTCAACTAATTGAAATTCATAACTAAATGACTAGGTTATGGTAATAAAAATATTAATGATCATATTTTATGTTTATCCACAACATGTGATATTCTATGTATATAGCAATGAAGATATTATGGTTAGATAGTTTATGGAGACTCTTCAAAATGGACCTTATTGGTTCTATAATCTTGGAATTAGTTTTACCAACAACTAGGATAAAACTAAAACTAAATTTCAAATATAATTCATACCATACTTGAATTACTCTCACAAGTTACTCAAATTAAAAAATAAGTATATGAATCTATGAGGGAGTTTGTATCATGTTTTGACAATAAGTTGCTGAATAAAATACTATTGACAGTGAGACCAACAATGGAAAATAAAAATTTCTTCTTCATAATTTCAAAATTATCACAATTAATCAATGAGATAAGAATATCAATATTAAGTGACTTTTAGACATATTAAACATTGAATATTGATGTTGAATATTGTACAATCATGGTTTGAAAAATAAATAAAAAAACCTTCAAGAGTTAAATCACAAATTAACAATGATATAATTACACTAAAGAAAATTTTCTTCGTAAACCCATTGTTCCTCCCTATCAATATGTTATGAGACAAAACTATGTTCCTTATGAAGGAAATCATCCAAATATACAAGCTCCACAATAAAATTTTTATATAAAATCACCTTAAAATCCAAATACAAGTACACCTAAGAATGTTGTTTTCGAAATAAAAGAGTTTTTTGGATATGGATAAGAAGAAGAAGATGTTGAATAAAAAAACCTATTCCAACAATGATTTGAATCAAAGCAACCTCATGGTAAATCCACTAATGAATACCTAGAATATTATTCTCAAAAAGTGGACTATGATGATACAGATGGAAATATTAATGGTTAATCATTTATATTATTTACTAGAACATAAAATTAGAAAATAAAATAAAATAAAAATTATCAAGCCAATAAATAAGAAGTCCTAAATGTTACTAATCCTTCAGGGACCACAATGACCAATCAAGAAATATGAAAACAACATGTCACAAAGGTATGTAGCCCCCATCAGGATCAATAAATTATATTTTTTCTTGAAAAAGTAAGTATATTCATAACTCATTAATTTAAGGAAGTGATTAGACATATAGATAATATTTAGAGAAAACAAAAAATTAGGGAATTTTTGGAGAATAATATAGAGTGATTAAACTAAAATGTAAAAAGAACTCTTAAAGGATTAGTCTCTTTACAAAATTTTTTAATAGACATGACATGTTTATTTTTAAAAAATATGTAAAAATATCTTGTTAACTCAAATGGCTATGAAAAAGTGAATACTGGTTTGTGTTGTTTCCCTAAAGAGAGAATAAGATTTGATTTAATGATCTAGAATTTAATTGATATTCTTGCTTATTCATATGCTAATATCAAATATTTTCTGCCAAAATAGATGCAACATACAATGCCACTCTAACCTAATGTAAAAACATTTAAGAAAAAACAAAGATAAAATAATCAAAATATACCTATGATTATACTTGAGGAGGTTTAGAAAATTTTGAGTGCTCAAATAAATTTTACCATTCATCATTCAACATTGGTTGGCAATATATTACAATTCATAAGAAAAGTGGAGAGATCAAAATATGTATGGATTGTATAAATAAAATCAAGCCTATATGAAATATAATTAGTTATTTTAGATTATGGAACATGTGATAGAATAACTCATAGGTTTTAAGATTATTTTCATGTCGGCTTGTATTTTAGGATAAAATTAGATATAAGTAGCTAGAGAAGATCAACACAAAAATGTCTTCACCACTCCTTGGCAAACTCTTGGGTACTAAATAATGACATTTGTATTTATAAATATAGGTGAAACATTTAAAACATAAATGGATTTTTATTTCAATGATAAGAAGAACAAAATAACTATAGTCCACATGGATGATCTTATAGTGTTCTTTAAAAATTAGAAAAGACCATTACGAGCTTTTAGAAAGGATATTTGAGAAATGGTGACTTTCAAGTATTTATTTGAATCCTAAGAAATACATATTTGGATTAAATGGAGTTAATTTGCTTAGGAATATTTTTTTCAAAACAAGAAATCTATATTGATCCTAAAAGAGTTATAGTAAGTCAGAAACTATCTTTGCTTACCAACAAGCCTAGAGTCTATTCCTTCCTAAACAAAGTAAACTTATTCAGAAGATTCCTACCAATTTTTTATGAAATCACAATGTGTAATAAGAAATATTATTAGTGTTGATCCTTTTTTTAAATGGAATAATTAAATAAAATATGCTTTTTAATACATAAACGATACAATTTTTGACACACCTACTTTTGATGAAAACAAAGACTCGATAATCAAAATATCAATAGGCATAAACTCATAAATTGAATGAAAGCAAACTTATCTGATTATTCTCATTGAATGAATAAAATATTAAATAATATTATTTAAATGAATATAAAATTTGAATTGGAGTTGACATGCATAATCAAAAATTCTAAATAAATCAAAAGCTACCTAAAGATAACTGACCCACTTTTTTTTAAAATGATATTTTTATATATATTACATGTTAGCTTGGATGGGCATTAAAATATTGACATATATTCCAAACAATAAAATTAACCTATAGATGAATTTCAAATGAATTTAATGTCCAAGTAAAAATATATGATATTTCTAAAAATTAAAAAATATATATATATATATATATATATATATATATATATATATATATATATATATATATTAAAATTTATTTTCAAACCCTTAGATGGTCACGTATGGCCTTTTAAAAGTTACAAAAACATCCTTAACTAGATATTAAATATTACATATAAATTAAATTTTTTGATTCAGTCATTTTAACATAAATGAAAGATTAAATAGAGTTACTAATCAAAATTTATGGCCTCTATATTTTTGGTATTCACATCAACTTTGGTGTACCAAGATATCAAAAAGGACTTCATCATATATTGTTACTCTTATGATCATACTCTCTCATCCATTTTTATTTAGAATAATGATGAAGGGTTTGAATCAAAAATTAATTTTATGATTTGTGGTTTCAAATATTATGAAATCAAATATTAATTTGTTAAAAAACATGCATATGCTATTTTCCAAATAGTCAAACAATTTATAAAATACATTTTATATTGTCACTCTATTGTGATTGTACCTGATATAACTGTAAAACCCATTTTGACATATCAATAATTTGGATAAAAAATAGGTAATTAGAATGAAAAGGTTTAATAATATTATATATAAATTAAAACCACTAAGTTTTTCTAAGGAAATTGGTTATGTTAGATTATATTCTTCTATAATACTGCTCTTACCTCTACTGGCACCTACCTGGGTATTCTTATATTTATTCTATATGTTATGTTATCATAGTTCACATTATAAATCCAAACTCTTCTTCTAACTCTTCTTCTGTAGTGTGTCCATTCCAGATTCAAGTTCATGTCTTACTCATCTAACCATCATTCACCATCATTCATGTCACACACATCCCCATACATCCAAAGTTACTACTCCATATAGGCTAGAGTAGGCACCATGGCCTTATCCACAACCA
Source organism: Torreya grandis (assembly GCA_037957365.1). Taxonomy (NCBI): domain Eukaryota; kingdom Viridiplantae; phylum Streptophyta; class Pinopsida; order Cupressales; family Taxaceae; genus Torreya; species Torreya grandis. The sequence continues at coordinate 5,301,810 of JARHVA010000380.1, read as the reverse complement.
ACATCTTCATAAGGAGAGGTAGTCATTAAAAAAATATTACTCTAATTGCTGATATAAATAGGTCCTACATAGATTTCAAAGTTATATATACTTGTACTGCAAACTCACTAATTTATCTGTTTTATGGTGGTATCAACCCAATAGTCTATTGCCCTCAGTCAGTTATTTTCTAGTTTCTAAAATTGGTCTATCTTTTATTCAATCTAGGTAATTGTTTATTTAATTTTAGGATTAAATTAATAATAATCTAATATTATCAACTAGTTAGCTAATCATTCAGGTAATTCACACAACTTTTTTTGTATATTTTTCCATAGATATGCTCTTGAATGATTTCTAGTGTGGTAAGACTAGTCCATTTAGATTCTTCTTCTACAAAATTACATAATTTTTGGTCTAACCACGTATCAATGTCTCTCTACCATGGTAACCATCCTAGAATAGTTTTATCTAGAAATAGTGTTCCATGCTAATCATACCATTGTTAGCATAGCTTTTTTAAGAATTATAACATACTAAGGATGAGGATAGATAATTTATACTTAAGTACACAAGATAGTGCATAGAACTCATGTTAAAGGTGGGAAAATAGAAGCATAACAAAGATGAATAATTATGTGTTAGATAGAAATTAGGAACAACCAATACTTTCATTAATATTTGCAGAGCATTTAGAGTAAATTAGATATAAATAAGCCAAACATTAAACATGAAATTATACACAAAGAACAAAATAATAAACATAATAGGTAACCATAACCAAATATTCTATATTGATCTCTTTGAAGGCTGAATACTATTATTCATATAAACATACATATATATAGTTATTTACAGTCTCTAACTATTCCCATTCTTATCATACTTGACACCAAAAGAGGAGTATGCTCATATTCTAACTTATGACATGTCTTGGAGGATAGGATAAAATATACATCTATCTAACAGCTGAATATATAATGCATAAATATTCAAAGAATATCTTATGCCGCTTTACCATCTAAATTATTCCCCCAATAGTTATCATAATGGTGTATTATTTCACAAAGTGGGTTGACATAATTACACTTATGTAAATAAATATAGAGGCATTATTTATCTTTTTTGATGAGAATATTATGGCAATGTATGGAATTCATCAAAATATTGTGACTAATGCATCCAATTTTTATTTAAATGAGTTGGTCATTTTTTTATTATTATGACATATCCTCATCTCTTTATTCTAAATAATATAATAAAGGAAGAGGTTAGGAATAATATAACATCAATAATATTTTTAAGATCATTCATAAGCTATTAGATGAAAATTAGGGGAACTATCATAAGATCTCATATGACGCATAATGGGATGATCATATCACTCCAAATAAATATAATAGGATATATCCTTTTATATTATTGTATAAAATAAATTCTTAATTACATATAACACTTGAAATACCTCCAATGAAATTAAAAATATTAATTCAAATTCAAATTTTTGATATCTCACTAGAAAAACTATTTATGTATTTAAACAAGCTTGGAGAAGAAAAAGCTTGAATTGTAGGAAAAAAAGTAGAACATCAAGATCAACTATAGACACTATTGGATAAAAATTAAAAGAAGAGGGTTTTAAGTGTTTGATATATTATACTCTTTTAGAAAAAAAGGAGGGACCCTAAAGGAATCCATGATAATTTTAATTTATTATAGATGGATGTGTTCAAGATCAGGGACTTCTACAATGATAATACATTATAGTCTTCCTTTTCCTTATAGTGGGAACTATTTGATGTTGGATAGTTGTTGATGATGTCATTTTGACGTCATGAAGGTGTCTTAGTGAGTGGATGAACTGCCTTGATAGTCTAATTGACAATAACAAAGTGTGCAATGTGCCTATCCTAGTATGCTTAAAGGAATCTTGGTTGATATTTAGTTTTGGCATGGTTAGAGATGTTTAAGGATGAGTATGGAATAATGAGAATGTGAAATAGGTACCTAATATGTTTTTTAATCTTTCAGTGCTTGTGTGTGTAAGTGGTTTTCATTTGGTTGATCATCATTTTCATCTAGACATTTTGGGTCTAGTGGCAAAAAATTAGAGTAGATAGTTTGTTGATGTCAGCATTGCGACGTGTGGATGAGTCGAGGGGAGTTAGTCATATGGTTTTTACCAAATTAGACCCTATTTTATATGTGATAAGTCTAAAATCATGGAATGAAGCACAAGAAAATATGTGGATGTAAAATTAGGCTCTTAAGAATTTTGATAGTGTTTTCTATGTTTAAATAGAGTCGAGTAAGCATGTCGATGATGTCAACATTCATAGATATGGAGGTTTTATGAGGAAATGGTCATAACTTTTTGTTCAATATTGTACCTAGTTATTACGCCCTAAATTTTAGGTCATATGACTAAGAATGACAAAATATTTACAAGTGCAAAGTTAGGCTCCCAAACAATTTGACATTATTTTCCCATGGCTAAATTTGCATGTGGTAAGAGTAGGCAAGTAAGAATATTGATGAAGTTATATTTTGCATTTATGTTATTTTTAGGACAAGTTGATCATATGGTTTTGTTCTATTTTGTGCCTAGTTGATCTGCAGTCAATTTAACATCATGTGCTAAAGCACATCAAAAGATATGAATGCACAAAGTTGGCCTTCCAAAGTTGTTCTTAACATAATTGGCTATGTGGTGGATAAATATGAATAAGTATATTAATTTAATTATATATCACATGTGAGAAGGTTTTAGGAGTATTTTGACACATGGTTATATTATCATATGTGAGTATATCATGTGGTAAGAATTTGAGAACATGCAAGTGAATGAGGTAAAAGTTATTGATGTTCAAAGTTGGATTCTAAGATAAATTTCAATAGTTTCCATACTTATTCATTTTTTCATAAATTAAATTTTAATAAACATCGAGGGAGTTCATTTCTCCAAGATGTTAGGAAGCAATGAGATGGTGCCAAGTGTTTAATGTTTAACATTGAGAAAAGATAAAGATCATGATTTTTCCAAGGATCAATGGTGAGTGGGTGATCTTAAAAATATAAATAAATGATGTGAATTAAATTTAAGAGGTAAAAGTGATAGTTTTATAACATGAATAAAGTTTGGATAATCTTGTGGAGATCTATGGTGCACATTGAGTCAAAGTTGCAAGATTACATGAGTGAGGTCAACTATTTAAAGTTTAACATTTTGGAATTGGTTCACAATGAATTAAAGTTTGAAGAATATCAAAAATTAATGATAAATATGCAGGTGTGAGATCACATGATGCAAGCATATTGTCTGAAGCTTAACTATGATCGTTTCAATTTGAATATTTGAATTTAACAAAGGAAAAACTAGTGCTCTGTATTGTGGCCTTATCTTTTGATCTATGCATAATTTACTCATGGTGTAAAAAGTGAAGTTGTAAAGGACTCCAAGATGAATTTGGAAATATAAATTTTAAGATATGATATTGTGTACAATTATTTTTATGAAGGTTCAAAATTGACTCTATATTCATGTATATTCTGCAAGTGACCTGAGATAATTATTCTAGCTTATTTTCATATTATTTTGATGTATCATGATTAATTTGATATTTAAACATGATGTAAACTCAATTAATATTATATATGTGGATTTTTTTAATTTAACCAATCATATATAGTATGAACAATAGCTTAGAAGGTGACTATGTGTTATTTCACAGTGGCTTTATGTACAAAATGTTATTTGAGCAAAATATGCTTTAGCAAAAGAATGGTTTAGTGATTATGATAATTTTAGTCTGTTAAAGGGTTAATTTGGAATGGTTAAATTCATTTATAAGTGGTTATTCATTAATATTTTTCTCAAAAATGTATCAAAAATGTGAATGGGTCTCCATAGGACATAAAAGGTGACTTAGGCCTATCTAAAAGAGAGTTATGCTTAAGTTTAGCCCATGTAAGATGCCTTAATGGTGAAGGCATGTATTTTAAATGAAAAATAAAGTTTTATTAATTTATAATTAATGAATTATCTATAAATATTGAATTAAAATATGATGGTTTATAGACTTGTGAGTAGGTGCTCAAAGTGAAGGCTTGTGTGTATGTGGAGCCAAGTGAAGGAAAGAACCTTTGAAAGAGAAGGTACAGTTAAGTAAGGACCATTAAATAAAGAATATGATCATACTACTTGTCTGAGCAAGGTGATGAAGGTGGTCACATAGGCATTTGGACCTAATAAGCCTATAATAGGCAAATTGAGTGAGTATACTCAAGAGGATATTTTGAGAAAGTGTTTATGGTGAGGAAAGGCAAGGTGAAGGATGTGTGTGCCTAGTGAATGGTTTGAAGTTTATATAATGTTAATGATGGAGGGTATGACTTGTAGGTCATATTTATGATGTCATAATAGTATTCTTAGATATTTTTTATTGTATATGAACATATAAGTGTGAAGTGATACAAAATGTGGTTTTGGATGCATTGTGAGTATGAGAAGAAGTGAAATGTGATATGTTATCAGAAGTGCATCATCATGTGTATAATAAATCAGTTCAAAGGGGGGGTATTATTTTCAAAGGAGGGTCTAAATAACTTGATATTCATTAGGGGAATTTGATCCTTATGAAATAGGTGTTTCACTAAAGGCCTTTCATCAAGAGGACATGATTAAGGTTTCTAGTCTAAATTATTTTACCAATCTATTGTTTATAATCTCTTATAAGACAATTAGTCCATGTGTTTTAGGCTTGAGACTGGGTTTTATTCCCCATGAGGGTTTCCTACATGAACTATGTGTTATGTGTTTGATCTTGTTTATGCATTAGGTGAATGAACTCTCTTATCAATGTTTCTTGATTAAGTTCATATATGTTGAATGTTTAATAGTTTGAAAGGACTACAATTAAGATTGAAATACCTGGGCTCATTAATTCACCCCCCCCCAACCACTCTTAGTGATTGTACCTATAAAAATTTGTATCAAAGTGTGTCCTTTGGAGGAATATTAATATCTTGAAGGAGATCCCGAGTTGGTATAAAGATGGATAAACAGTTAAAGAAAGAGAATCAATAGTGGAAGCCTATGATCAAAGAACATGAAGAGCAGATATGTAATTTGAAGAAATATGCCAAAGAGGATAATAATGTTATAAATTATCTCAAATCTCATCTAGTATATTCTAAGATAAGTTTACATTCAAAAATTAAGGACATCATGTTTGACAAAGAAACCTACCATAACATTAGATAAAATGACAATCAAGAAGAAGATGTTGATCTAGAAGTTGAGTTCATGAGTGCACTTGGTGAACTAAAGGAGTAGAAGAAGAGGAATCATAAAATGAGGAATATGATAAAAGGTCTTGAAGCACAAGTTAGTTATCTCAAGAGAAGTTTTTTTGGCATGTCTAAGAAATAAGAAAACAAGTATCAAGAACGTATCAAATCTATTAAAGTGCAAACATATAGATTAAAAAAATGGAGAATAAGGCAAAAGAGCATGAAGACAATATCGATATTCTTGAGGATCAATTAAGGACTATAAATGTAAATCTAAGAGTAAGAGAAGAATATTACACTTAGATAAATATTGATATGGGTTCCCTGAAGAGTTTGTATGAGCTTGTTGTAGTAAAGTTGGGTAAACTTAAAATGAAACATGAACAGATTTAGGATGTCAAGGAGAATACAAAATTTGAAAGTAATGCAAGAAGGTCTTTAGACAACCAAATGCTTCAAGGTATGCGTATTTATTTCATGGTCATTGTTATAAATTTAATAAGTTTGGTCATATAGAAAAGGAATGTATAAGTAAGTCAATCAAGTATGGACTTTCATGGAGATATGATAGAAGCTATTTTTGGCCAAAGATTGATCACATTAAATTTTTTCGAAAGGTACAAATGATGTTATTTGTTTCAATTTTTATTAGTGGACATATTTATAGATTATGTCTAAATGGTGTTAAGATGTATTCAAGATATGCAAATGGATATAGAGATCTTTGAAGGTCTGAGAAAGGACAAACTTAGGTATGGAAACCAAAGGTAATCATTACCAATTCTTCTACTCATAAGGATGATAAGAAGGTTGCTCTTGAAGGTTATGTTACAAAGCAAGATAAGATCAAAGATCAAGTAGGTAATACGGCTATAAAATATGAGAAGATTCAATCTATGGTATCAATACTTGAGGAAGTAAAGACTAAGGAGAGTAACCTTGTTGATGTTAAGAGTCCTTATGGATTATTTACCAAGGTGGAAAAAGGATAAGAAATGAAGGAAATTTAAGAGTTTATGTTGTCAACATTTTTTGACAAATATGAAGTAAATAATTCTATCAAAGTAAAGTTAGACCATAAGTCAGAGAAAGGTATGGAGAAAGGGAGTCTCCAGTGTTTTAGGACTTTTACTCTCTCTCTCTCTCTCTCTCTCTCTCTCTCTCTCTCTCTCTCTCTCTCTCTCTCTCTCTCTCTCTCTCTCTCAGCTTCAGGGAGACACTTTTTAGAAAGAATAAGCATGGTGGACGTTGGTCAGGACATGGAAATGTTGCATAGTAAATAAAGTCATGAAGGTCTCTTGGGTCCAAGAAGTTTAGAGATTGGTATGATGAAGTTATATGTGCATGCTTTGAAAAGGATGGAATGGAAGTTTTTAGGTGTCTAACCAAGAATGATGAGGTGTCAAGATATTATATTATATTGAAAGTGTTTGAAGAATTGTGGGTAGACCGTAATCATTGATAAGTCTTATTGAGGATGTCATGATCTAGGTGAAGTAGGGAATTAGGGGGAGCATATGTGATATGTTCCTGTCATGATAAGAAGAGTGAGGTTGTATATTATAGTTTTGAATTCAAAAAGAATGATATGATGAATTTATTAAACCAAGGCATTTGTTTAGATAAGGTACTAATAATTAATTCATGATGAAAGATAGCTTGTGAGTTTTGTAGGAAGACTAGTCCAAGGATTAGGAAGGCTTAAGAGTAAAGGAAACTATTGTAGGTTCTTGAATTTTAGTTCTGTGGTGTTCTCTAGGGTCAAAATGGGTATTTTTAGGTGGCATAATGAGATTAATGCTATGTCAAGAGTATTTTGATGCTCAAAAAGGTTTGTACAGTACTTTTTTATGTAATCTAGGTGATTTTATGGTATGAAGGTATGTTCAAATCAAATTGGATATTTTTGTTTGCTTTCAGGTTTCCCAGTTTATGCTCAATATTATGCTAGTCCGAAAATGGGTTATAGGATGTATGGGTTGACAAACATTTTAAAGCTCAAAACTTGGTCCAAAAGTGTGAAATCATTATCTCCAGGTGTAAAAGAAGTTTTAGAGGTGGATGTTGACCAGAATGAGGTTTGTTGACTATGTTTATTTTAAGATTCTAGGGTTTTGGGCTCTATTGGAAAATTGGTTTGCCTTGTGAATTTAGGTCTAATGATTATTAATATATTGAATTTTTCAAATTATTTGTAAAATTATTTTTCACAAAGATTTTAAGGTTTGTGATTTTAAAAGATGTCTTTAATTTGAAAATTTGGGACAAGGTTAATAAGAGAGAGAACTTAAAAGACAATGGGGTTTAAGAGTCTCATATATCCAAGTGATATCTTAAATTTGACCTTACTTTATCTAATGTTTATATGAAAGGAAGGAGAAATAAAGAGGATATGACACATGGAACAATTTGAATCACTTTAAATCATTAAAAACGGTGACAAAGGGTGAAACAAGATGTAATGATAGTAAAGGTGTGATTCATTATCATAAGAATGAGGGGAATGGAGGAAAACATGATAACATAGATTGTTATGAAAATTCCATCTAGTTAAAGAAGAAAAAGATAAATTCTAAGAAAAAGAATCACAAATAACATCAAAAGATGGCAATTTGATGAGGAGGGTCGGGTCCTATCTATGGTCTTACCTTGCAAGTACATAAAATAACAACCCAAGGGGTGTGCTAAAAAGATAAGGAAAATATAAAATAAACATATGGTGGTTTTGTGAGCGATGTGGGTCTTATCCATGGTCTTATAAAGAAACTCACAAAAGAAGAACCCAAGGGGTGATAAAACAAAATTGACAAACAACAAAAAGGAGAAAGATAAGTAAAACATGGTAGTTTTTTGAAGGGTGTCAGGTCCTATCCACAATCCTATAAAGAAACTCACAAAAAAAAACCAAGGGATGCCAAAAAATAAATGTAAAAATATAAAGAAGGCTATGGTATATCAAGAGATAAATGCTAAACAAAGGGAGAAAATTATCATAATGCTAGTAAGGTAAAGAAATGACATAAAAAGACATAAAATAAAAGAGACATAGGAGAACGAAACTAAAAATAAATTCCAAATGTGATGGATAATAAAACCAAAGAATGTAAAGGAAAATAATGATGCTAGGAAAGTCAAACTAAAAGAATAAAAATGCATAAAAAACTAAAAACAAAGACACATGAGGCAAAAATAATAAATAAAAGCTATGCTAATGTCTATATCAAAGATAAGCATGTGAAAGAAAAATATATAAGTCTTAGAAGGTTTTTTGAAACTGGATTTGTTTTTTGTTATGCATTAGAGAAGAAGATTTGGAATCATAAGATGCCCCAAAGGGTAAATGGATGTAGGGATGGGCATCATAATATGCCCCAAAGTCTAAATGGATATATGGATGGGAATCATAATATGCCCCAATATATGAGTTGTAGTGAGGTAATAATGATTCATTAAAATAATTTGGATTGGTTTGGTTAGTGCATTTAGAGATATATGAATGTGTTGTGTTGTTAGATTTTAAGGATGTTGAATGTGAAATATGATGCGTAGGAGAGGTATGAAGAGATTAAGGTGGACCATGTATGATATGTTTTTGAGTAGGAATTTAAACTATGTACTATTTTGGTTCATGTTCCTTAAGAAGTTGAGATACAATGGATGCCACAATATGTTTAAATTTTTTCATGTTATATATCCTTTCCTTATTTGTGTAGGAAAAAGGATGAACTATGGTTTGGACAAAATTAGAAGAATAGGTTTGTTCATTAGGTAGTTGATGTTGATGTGATTTTGGTTCTTAAGATTGATTTTGAGAAGCTTAAAGATAGTCTTGATAACATTATTTGGTTAGGATATCAAGACTAAAATGTGGACTAAGCAAGGAAGAAATAATAAATTGGTGAAGATCATGATAAGACTCATGAGAATGACCTATAGTAGTATGCCACAAACAAAGTTTATCTAGATTGTACCATTTTGGAAGAGGTTTGGAAGGATCAAAGTTCATGGTTCTAGATGCTGAAAATTTATTCTTAAGTTCTTCTAGACTCAAGGGAGAATGGCTTGGGTCAAAATTGGTTGAATTGGATGCTCCACTTTGAGGTTAAGGAGGCTTGGATTAATCAATGGTATTGGAAGAAGATTGGAAGGATACTTTAGTAACTATTTGAGATTGTTAAAATTGAGTCATTAAAAAATATTTCCTTTTTGCTTGGTCTAAGGCTTCATCTAAATTTTTGGGAGAAAATATTTGAACTTTTTATTGAAGGGGAGGTTTAAGAGTAGTGACAAATAGTTTTAAAAGAGTATCATCATTCATGTTATGGTCTACTTTATGAGCAAGATACTTCAATCATTTGATGAAAGTATGAGAAGATTCATTAGGAAGTTGCTTGCCACTGATGAAATGGCTAAGATAATTTTAAGGAAAGTCATCATGTTGGAATTACTTTACTAAAATATTGACTAAATCCTCAAGTTTTGAGATGGAATGTCTAGGAAGTTGGTTGTACCATTCAAGTGCATCACCAATAAAGTTTTTAGCTAAGACCTTAGTGGTAGAAAAAGTGTTAGTTTGGATGCATTACTTATATATATTATCAAAATAATTAAAAAATGAATTAGGGTCCTTAGTCCCATTATATGTGATAGTTGGATAAATGTTTCAAATATTGATGGATGTAATTTATAGGGATAAAGGTTCATTTTGAAGATGTTGAATCATTTTTATATTCATTAGAGGTTGAGGGATGATATTCCAATTGGCATATTCAATAGGAGGGAAAAATAATAATTTAGTTGAGATATGATGACTTGATATCATTGACTAATCATGTTTCCTAATATTTGGTGCATGCTCATCATTTGAGATCAATTGGAAGTTTGCATGATCTTCATTTATTGGATAACTTGGGAAAAAAGTTGAGTTATATCAATTGGTGGGTTGGTGTTTGTAAGAGGAATATTTGTTTTAGGTAGAGGATTCCCAACATTGGTATTAGTTGTCTTGAGTGTGGTAAAAGGAGAAGGAATCTTAGTCAAGCCACCATTCTTGTGAGGAGTGTAGATAGTATTATCATCAAGGTTTTTGAATATTTGGAAAACATCTAGATTATCAATTTGAGTATTTTTATTTAGTGAAGGACTCCAAACATTGGTATTGGGAAGAGGATTATTATGAAGGATCTCAACTACATTATATTGTGTAGTGAGTGGTTTAGGCTTCGGAGAAGGGGAAGGAATAAATTGGATAGATTCATCAAAAGTAATGAAATAAGTGAGGTTATTATCAAAATCCTTGATAATTAAATGTTTTAGACTAAAGGAATGATGAACATATGTCATCATGATGAAAAAATACTAGATAACCACACAATAAGAATAAAAAGTGACAAAAAGTAGTACGAGGTCGACTAGGTCAACCTAACACAAAAATAGGGACTATAAAACTGGACCAGGTCAATACAATACAATGTATAGAGATTGGTATAAAATGTAAAAGGGATGAAAATAGTATAGGTTCAACCAGGTCAAAATCATACATTGGATAGAGGTTGAAAAATATAGTAGGTTGACATGGTTGACCTAGTATAGTAAATAAATGCCTTTTTTTACCTATATCTTTTGTTCTAATTATCCATTTGGAAAAACATAAAATGCATTAGATTCATGATGACGTAGGGAAGATGAGAAATTTCATATAAAATTTTAAATTGTAATAAGATAATTTTCAAGTAATTAAAATTAATAAGTGTTGAAAGAAGAAAAAAGTCAATTGAATTGACACTAGACAATCTAATTGATGTACACAAAGCAAAACCTTTCACTAACACTAGCTAATGTAAGATTTTTCACAGACAATTGAAAAAAAAAGAAAGAAAGAAAACTTGAAATGTAAAGAGATATCTACTTGGTCATCCTAGAATGTTTATTAAAGTATTTAAGAATGATTTCAAGTGTTAAAGGGAAATTGGCTATAAGCAAGGTAGTAGATAAAAATCTATGGATGGTTTCAGGTAAGTTTAAGATGAAAGGGAATATAGTGGTAATTATATAGGATTTGTATTAGGGCATACCCCCTCACTTGACACATCAAAAAAATAAGGGTAATGGGTTCCTAGCCAAAATATACCATCAACCATGCTTTATACTTGACCAAAGCATCAAGTCAACTTCCCCATTGGTGTGAAATCCAAGTAGGTAGACTTGGTTAGTCAAATGTTTAAATCATTGTTGATGTTTTTGTGGTTTGTATATGTGTGAAAAATAATAGAAATAAAGAAACTAAGTGATTGATTCAAAATCCCCTAATTACATTATGTGAGATATTTTACGCATGCAAGCAACTTGAAAGAAAGATGTGATTAATCAGATATGGTTAATTCTAAATTTGAAACAAGGTATAGCTGAGAAACTATATGGAAAATCATATAAAATAGGGTCAATAGGGTCAAACATGTACTATAGATACAAATTCTAAAAGTGAAGTAGGTCGATCAGATTAACCTAGTTATTTCAAAAAGCACAACACATAACTAGGTCCACAGGGTCAACCTAGTTGACTATACAGAGGCAATTTTGAAGATTAAAAACTTGAAAGGAAAGTACAAAAAAAGAAAGATACAGAGAAAACAAAAAATGGCATGAGTGGTTCAAATATGAAAAGGAGAAGATTGTTGATCTGAGACATTATAGAGAACTGGTATTAACCTACAAACTAGGTCAATCTGGTCAATCAAGCTATGCAAGATCTTGTTAAAGAGTGCTAAAAATGCACTAGGTCAACCTATTCAACCTAGTAGACTAAATTATAAGTATGAAAATACACTAGGTTGATTTGGTCAGCCTAATAGGCTAATCTATAAGTCTAGAAAAATGAAACCTATACTAGGTCAAGTTGGTTAATCCAGTTGCCTGGTTCTAAAAACTTAAATGCAAATAAGAAAACTAGGTCGATATAATCAGTCTAGTATGTCAAAATATATGATGAAAATGATGATGAAAATAAAATGAAAGAAAATGAAAAAATCTTGTGAGGGTTAGTTTTACATCAAGTTCACCAGAATGTATACAATTAGAAAGGCATCATGTTGATAAATCCTTGATCGGATGGGATGGAGCACATATAGACTTCCAATTGGGTGCATAAAATTATTGAGTGGGAGCATGACCAATGTGAGGATCTACTAGACTTGATTAAGGGATCAATTGTCATAACACACAGTGAGAGGTAGGGATCTATATCCTACAATCTAACACAATCACACAACAACCCTAAAAGAGTCCTATAATTTAATATTTCACTAATATAACAAAAATAAAAGGAAATTTAATCTAGTGTGCACCAAATCTTGTGGCACAAAGTGGGGGTTAGAAACAAAACAAATAAAAAACTAAAATAAACATGTATAAAAGACATATACTCACATTAATGTTTATGGAATCCTAATGCATGAAAGATAATATTAAAAATTCACTATCTATTTACTCTTACAAAGGAGGAATAAATTTAGGAATACTTATCTTTGAAGATGAACCCACTGAGCCTCAATCTCCCCTTTGGCCAGGGTCCTTTTCAAGAGATTGTTATGGTATGTAAAAATAATTATGATAAATTAGATCTAGGCTACACAACCTATCCAAGTATCAAAAATACTTATCCAAAAGATGAGATTGGAGATCTAAAGAAAGTATTGAACCCTAAAGCCTTATTCCACAAGTAGAATGGTCAATAGGAATATCTTTATTCATACTTCTTTACTTAATTCAACTCTATTACAAATGTTGGTAAATGACATTGTATATATAGTAGTATCTTACCTTAAAACCATTCATATATGTTGGATACACTAGGTCTACCTGGTCAACCTAGAATTTTTTTGGGTCTAACTCACTAGGTTTGTGCTAGGTTGGCCAAAAGGCCAATAAACCAAAAGACAAAAAAGTCCTTAAACTATACTAGGTTGACTAGGTCGACCTAGTACAATTGAAATTTCAAAAGGGTTATAAGACAAGAAATGAGGGATAAGATAATAAATGATAAGAATAGGTATAACTAAGAATAATAAGCTTGGGGTTCAATGGTTTCAATAGGATAGTGTGTGGATGGAATGTGGCAAAAGAAACAATAATCCTATGAAGCATTAATGGTCTGCCCACCCCTTTCCTAGTACACCCCTTAAGGCATGCATTTAGAGAGATTAAGACTCAATGGTTTCCTTAAAGATATGAAATGTCAGTAAGTGATAAAATTTTGAAAATATTATGCATATACAGATAGGATTAGGCAATTGGTCATGGGATAGCAAGCGTACCACCCTTAGGAAATTGTCAGGAATGTTGAGCATTTTTACCATGTGTCAAAATGGTTCAATCCCTTATAGTCAAAATATTCTATAGGGGATTGTTATATTACCATAGGGTATGTGGTATTTAAATTGATGTCATTCATATTTCATTATAGCTTTGGTCAAGATTTGTTCTTATGTCATTCGATGTCATAGGGGTCATTTTAGAGTCAGATATGAAAGTTTTAGGTTTTCATGGTGTTTGAATAGTCAAAATCATGGAAATATTTCACACATGCCTTGAGGATTTCATTTGAGCTTTTAAAGATAAATAAATAGTTCAAATATAAGCCTAGGTGAACCAGACTGTCAATAGGACATACTCAAAAAATGAGTACACCATCTCACTTCTCTATTTTATAAATGCATCTCAATAAGGCACATGATAAAAAAAAAATAGTGCCATAGATCTCTTCATGATATGAACATGCTATACAAATTTCATGCCCACACGAGTCATCTATCTCATGTTATGGAGCTTCAAAATTTAGCTTCCAGCATAAGACATTCATATGAATATCTAGTTTGAGCTCTATAAAGTAACTATTTGGGTTTAAAAAGTCAATAAAGGGTTTGAAGTTGATCAATATATAATCATATATGTGATCTCACATTATAACACATATATCTAATGGTTCATTCTTGGGTCAAACATGTCAAAAGGCCCCTTAGTTAAAATCCCTTAAAAAGCTACAAGTTAGGCAAGATCCAATGGTATTGGTTCATTGAGTAGAGATCTAATGAAACTAGATCGACTAATAAGAAGGTGGGTAAAATCTAGATAAAAAATCAATGTTAAATCCTACCGATTATCTAATGATGTATATAAATTGATAGGAAAGGGGATCCAATGAGATCTAGAGCTAACATTCACTCGTAAAGTCAACATGTCAAAGGATCTTCATGATAGAAAATTTAAGGCCAACATTCCTTCATAGTTATTGGTCCTAAGATGCACAAGAGGTTAAAATATGTAGGATCTTATCATGAGGATATATGAGTCCAATAATAATAATAAAGGTAGTTTGGTGCAATTTGATTGGTTCGAGTTGATTTTTGATGGACAAATGTAGAACCAGAGAGGCATTTTTGAGTTTATAAAAAATGAGTAATGTGTGAAAGGAATGCCACATGGGAAAATATGTAGCATTGAGGATTATATATCAAGGTAATCTCTTCAGATTCATGTACCACAATGAAATCTCAATCAAAAACTTGAGATGAATAGTGATTGCTAGAAGTGAGAAATGAAGTCAAAGAGAGCAATGAATGAATATAGATGGAAAATATAGGTGTCTATAAGATACTTAACACTTAGGAAAATGTTTATGACTACCACATCACATGTGTTAACTCTTGTAATTTACTTTCAAATACTCGAGGGATGATCCATGATGAAGGTTGTTGCACAAAAGATAGCTAAAGAATCTCTGCACTATTTCAGAGAGTCTATCATGGTTTATATGGGCATTTTTCTTGGGAGGAATTCATGGTCTATTTCATACTCTAGTCCCCTAAAATGTAACTAGTTATCAATTAAACATGTGTTCTAGTCACCGTTGAACTTCATTCTTTCATGATCTTTCTAAAATTCTATAAGTAGATACAATTATGGCCTTTGTAATAAAATACCACTGCATGTATGGTAAAGCCCTACTAGTTTTGAAATTATATTTTTCCTTAGAATAATAAATGAAATTTTGTTCAATTTCATATCTCATCTTGTCAAAATATGTGAAGAGATCTATAATGAATATTTAAGTGATGTCTATCTATCTTTTCTTTCTCTCAATCCTTCCATATTTGATGCAAGTGATTTCAGCCTAGAAGGTCACATGAAATGTTGTCAAATGTATGAGTATATTTTAAGTGTATGATTAACCTTATCATCTTAAATTTATCTATAGTTTCATTCACCTTGGATAGTTTTCATTCATCTCACCTTCATGTTGAAACACCGACACTAGTGCATTATGAGACTCTTAGGCTAGTGGGGTACTCATTGTCTCTTTGTGAAAAAGGTATGATAGTATTGTCAAATACCTTATATTATATCACCTCCTTTATATTAGGTTAAATTTATTCAATATATAACTCTATTCCCCATAAAAAATCAGTTGGCATAGGTAAGAGAATTTCAAGATACATTCAGGGAGATATCCCTTAAATCTAGAGGCTCATTTATAATATAGGTACACCCACATACCTGGAAGTGTTCCCATGTCACCCAAATCTAGAAGATGCTTGAACACCATCTTCTAGTGTTCAAAATTTGGTGACAATAGGATGCCAAATGTTATTTCATTAGAACTGTGACACTTTTCACCTTCTCACTTGTTAATGACTCTATTAAAGCTTTGATCTATTACACACTATTAGATCAATTTTTTCCAAGAAAATGCAAATCGTTGATCCTATGGAAAAGAAAGATATTTGAGTTACGCTTGGGAATTTTAAGATAAAGTGTTGATAATAAGGTTTTTATTTGTATTTATAAACTTGAATTAAAACCTTCAAATTAGGTCTTTATACTAAGTTTAAGATATAATAAATGGGACCCCACAAATAAAAAAAGACATAAATTAATGTCTTAGGAATAAATTTTTAATTGTGTTAATAAATACAATAGAAGCTTTAGAATAATATTATTTAAGCTATGTTTACAACAAAGGGGCCATGTGTAGTTAGACCGTGCTAGTAGATAAAAGGGACTGAGGGCCACGTGATATAAAGGGGACCACGTATGAATTTTTAGACTAGGGTTTGGTCATGCTAATAAACACTATTAATCTCTAGTATAAAATTAAACTAAGTCCATGCCATATTTTAAGTTTTTCTACATAAATTGTTCTTGCCAATTTTGAATTTAAATCAAAGGGCCTAAGCTAGAGAAATTGTAACAAGGGTTTTAAATTTATAAGTCATGAATTTAAATTAGTAATAAAATATCAAAGATCAATTAGAGGGTCAAATTATCAATAAAGAAAGAAAACCTAAGCATTGTTGGTTCAAGTTAGATTCCATTAATACTATAATATGAAACATAAAGATTAATTTTTCAACAACATTAAATTAGGTAAAACTAGGATTATATGTCAACATGGGAAATAAGGATAGGTGATATCCAAGGGTGGATGATCTTGAAATAAATATAATGTGAAACACACTCTAATCATACTATGATCACATGAATTTTCAATTTAAAACACAAATTTGCACAATTTGAAACAAGGGTCCCTATTTTTAGGAATGGGGATATGTTGACCTCTATAGATCTCATAGACACTCTCTGAGAATGTTTTTCTATTCACTGATCTCATTGTGCATGCAACAATCAAACATGAAATTTGTAAAGGCAATTATGGTTCTTTCAAATAGTAATCTTTTCCTATATTTACTAAATCTCTCAACCTGTGTCTCCATTGAATTTATCCTCTTTTTCTATCCTTATACCACTCTTTATTCCTCACATACATTTAATACATCCTTATATGACACCAAACATGCAAGATAACTTCCTTATAAAGCAAACTCCACCTAGGGTAGTAGTTACATTTACTTTTATTGTTTGAAATTGATTTTTCATGATATGCACATTGAAACACATTTAAAATCTCTCTAAGGACATTATATGATCCTTCAAAAATATTCACCAACATTTTCAATTCCTAAAAAATGAAAATTCTTCTGAAAATTTTAGTTACAAATTAAAATTTTGAAATTCCCTTTTTTGGAAAGAAATTATAAATGGACTACAAACATATAAGCCCAATACTCTTCATGACTCTAACACACCCTAGGGGACACTAAAATACCTCTAACACTCAAAAAGGACCACAAAATGGTCATTATAAATTTTTTTAAACATACTATTATCCTATATTATCTTATGATTTTCTATAGCAAACCTCATAATTAAATTAGGGAGATATTAAAAAAAAACATTAGCCATCACGTCTAATTTAAATATCAATATAAATGTGGAAGTATTCTAAGTGAATCTTTGCTAGTAAAAATAAAAAATGTAAATAAAAATATTTAAAAAACACTTTACAAGTCTGAATTCAAAGAATAATTATCAAATATGATCATAATCTTGGACAAAGTCATGGGAAATGGAACAATTTGTTTTTCATAATTAGATGTGATTTTTCATTAATATAATCTACTCCGGGAAGAAATTCATTGATTAGGCCAAAAAAATTAGTGAAAACATTCATTATAAATTAAATAATATAAAATATAAATAGGATTTATATATGAATTTAGATTTGATCTAGTCCATTGCATTCCTCGGAGTTTGTCCTATTTTGAGTGAAGAAAATAAAAAATATTCTTGGTGCACTAGTATATGATAATTTTCACCAACTCACCCATGAAAAAGGGAAGAGTCATTTAATAAGGGTATATTATGCATTCACCATAATGTTTTTAAAATATATGGAGGGTAATATTACAACAAAAATGTCTAGTTAATCAATTCTATTAATAAAAAAGGGAGTTATTTCATTTAGTTCCCCAAGTTCATGTATAATAATGTTGGAAGAATTGAAGCTTTTCCTCTTAGGATGAAATTATACACCAATGATAATATAATAACAATTGATATTTTTAGACAAATGAGTAAAGTACATAATAAATCACCTACTCAACATGTTAAAGGAGTAAATGTTTCTATTGTCATTCATTACTTATTTTACAAGTCAACTAGAGATGTTTCACATGTTGAGAATTCAAATGTACATTTTATGATGCGGATAGAGAAGAGGATAATTAGTTTTGATAGTAGTTACTTAATGAATAAAAACCTAAGATTATGTTTAATATATGGTCCCATCACAAAAAATAAATATTATTATAAATATTTTGAATATGTCTTACAAAGTCAATAATAGAAATTAGTCAGGAATGAAATTGGAACACATAAAATCATTTAGGTTTGTATCAAAGATGAAATATTTTGAATATGATATCACAGATGTTGCTCATTAATTCTTCTATGATAAATTACATCTCAAATCAATTACTTCAATTAATTTTTCAAATAAGGAATTGTAATGTATTTTGGCATGCACAAATATTATTTTATTAAGGTCAAAAAATTGGTATATCAAAAGTATAAAAGGGTATGCTTATATGAATTATTCAAAATATGAACGAATTTAAATAGGTTATAAAAATACTCCTATTTTCACCACTCAATATTATGGAACAAAAATATTCATAATAATATCTACATTGACTAAAAATAAAGGAGTAGATGGAAAAGACCCAAAAAAAGACAATATTCTCAAACAAGCAAATGAATGTGATCTACCAATACAAATTTTAGGTTAAGATACCTCCTTAATGTATTAATATATATGTCATATTAAATATGGACCCTTCATTAATAATTGATAACATTATTGAGTAATCCATGGCTTTTGATATAAATGAACTGCATTTCAATATTATATCTTCTGCTATGGACCTACCAATGCTTTATTTGATTCCATTTTCTCTTCCTCATCCACCATTTTTATTTTATGTTCTTCCTCCAACTCTACCTCCTATTTTTTATGATGAACAAGTTATTCTCCTCAATAACTTGTTGATATAGGATACACTAATTTAAATTCTTCATTGTATCCTTTGGTATCCCTAATCACTTAGTTAATAAATTCACAAGGAGATATTTATTATTCATGGATACAATAGATATTGAGTAATAATAAGTATTTTATGAAACCTAGACAATAATTTAAATGTTGTTAAAAATATCTTGCATGGTTCTCCACAAAAAAAAAAAATCAAATTATTATGATTGATTATTCAAGTGATAAATCTAAATAAATTTATAAACATCTTCTAAATAATAACTAAGATGAGATGGCATATTGATCTCATGATTCCATTCCTGAAAAAAAAATTCAAAATTTAAATTAGAATTCAATCAAGTTATTCCAAATGATTTAATAAGAGATGAAAACATAAGATCAATTTTAAGAAAGGATACATATGATTTCAATATAAATCAAATATATTATCAATGTAAGATAAAAATATCACAAAATGATCACACATCTATACCAACCAGTCCTAAAATTACGCCAACATCAACTTCTAAATTAGGAATTGAAAAAAAAATTCATGCCAAATATTGAAATAATACCAAACATGGTAAACTCATGAAATATTGGGTAGAAATATTTCTTCTTGATGGAATGAAAATCCTTGATGATAATCAAATATCCTATGAATTGGTAAATTCTAAACAATAAAATATTAAACATGGAATTGCAAATGACAAAATTGATTTTTGGATATGAAAAGGCTTGCTACTTGATACTTAAAAATATATGGTTTCTATTGGTTAAAATAGTTTGATCTCTTAATTTATTCTTGACAAATTTTAACATAATTATTCATGCTTGTGGGTTGACTGTGTAGATTGGAAGATTCGTATGCTAAACAAGGCATTAAAATAGCTACATCAATATGTAAATGATTTTGATGAAATGAAATATGAATTTCAAACTAATATTTGGGTTGTTCACTATGTTTTATTCAATCAAAATGATTCAAACAATATACAAATACAAAGTTAAATTAACACTTTAAAAAAATGGTAGAAGAAGAATTATTCATAATAGAGACATTGAAAAAATAGTCCATTAGAAAAATAATCAATATTCATTGTTTCATAAAATATCTCACTCAAAGAATTAATATTATTTTAAAAGGGATCAAATAGTTAACCAATGCTTCATATAATTGCATTGTTAGCATAAATCATAGAATTATCATTGTTAAAGAAGGAATCGTAAAAGAAATTTAGACATTCAAATTTTTATAAGTACAATAATTAAGAGTGGGATGCGAGGGAGGGTGGGGGGTGAATCAGTGATGCAAGCAAAACAACTCTAATTCCAATCCTTTAAACTCTTAACCATTCAACATAAGCATTCATGAAGCATATAAACCATTCATTGTAATGAATAATGAAAAACATGCAAGATCAAAGCACATAAAACATTAATCATGTTGAAAACCCTAATGGGGGATAAAACCCACTCTTAAGCTTGAAAAAACATAGACTAAAGTCTTATAAGAGATCAATATATATATATATAGAATCACCCACTTCATAAGAATCACCAACCCCTAAGCATGGACAAACACCCACTCACCCTAGATGTTGATCACCCATACAACACCTTATAATATCAACACATCCAAAAATTTGATTACCTTCTAATATGATGGATAAATAGTGAATAAAAACTCTCTTCAACCCTTCATACTTTATCAAGCCTTCACACACAAGAAATGCATCCAAAACAATCTTTTAGATCACACTACACATTTTCACTCAACCTCAATCATCAACCTTGCAGAAAACTATTAAAAAATTAGAAACATGACCACTAGGTCACAAACATATTCATCACACTACTTTGATCTTTAATCCATCCATGAAGCTTACTCACAGTTCTCTTTTATTCACACATTACTCTAGAAACCTTCATATTTGATTTTATTCTTTATAGAGTCTACATGATCACCATGTTATTGGTCGGCCACAAGACATTCCTTAACCCTTAAGGCTTATATCCCACATAGAAAAAATATAAACACCACCTTCATAGGTTGACCATATCTTTGATAGATCACCCTTAAGCAACAATACCTTTCAATTAGGCCTAAGTAGCACTTTTAGGTCCATGGAAACCTATTCATCCTTTTAACACTTCACCAAACAAAAATAAAAATAGAAGACCACTTGAAAGCACATAATTCCATCCCAATTGAACCATAGGACATATTAAAGTGATTAAATTCATCACTAAATACATTTTCATATGCAATACCTATCAATCATTTTCCTTGTACATGAAAACATCACGAACAAACAAACCGTCAATCTCCAAGCAATGGTTTTATTGAATATGGATTGGTAAAACCTCTAAAATACATATAGATTATCCTCAAGGAGTATATAACATTCTAAAATAGATAATTTACTATGAAACATCCAAACATGATCAAGAAAAACACAAACATCCTTCTCGGGTCACTTGCAAAATAGAGTCAAACCCTCAATCAAACTTTAACCATAATAAATGCAATTGTACTACCAATGAAACCTTCAAATCAATTTTCCTAGATTGCCATTGAATTTGTCTACCACTTTTATTTTTAATCCATCATAAAATTCATCCATCATCAAAAATTCTAGGCAAAACATTACATATTGGCTTTCCTTTGTAAATTCAAATATTTGAGTTCCAACAGTCACTAAAAAATGCAAATTTGACTATGGAAAATGATGAAAGCAACCTGGGAGAGAAAATTTTCACTATCATAACTTTTGAAAAACATAATTTTAAGGTCTCAAATTTTAAACACATGTTCTAGGAATAAAACTAAATAAACCCATATGGCCACTTTATTTTGACACATTCACACATGCAAATGTTAACATCATGAATGTGCTTACTCAGGAAACTCTACTAAGATGACTAAGATAACCTAGACATTTACAAGACTTCTTAGATTGATTAATTTCACTTCAA
This sequence comes from Torreya grandis, assembly GCA_037957365.1. Taxonomy (NCBI): domain Eukaryota; kingdom Viridiplantae; phylum Streptophyta; class Pinopsida; order Cupressales; family Taxaceae; genus Torreya; species Torreya grandis. The sequence goes on along the minus strand of JARHVA010000380.1, from coordinate 5,279,636 downwards.
AAATAAAACCATGAACTTATTACACCCCATATGACCCCTAAAACATGGTTAAGAGATCATCAACATCCATAATCTTGCGTAAACAAGAAAACACTGCAAGGTCCATGCATGATCACTAAGGCCCATTTTGTGATTGACCTAATAACATACTTGACTCCTCATGAACACTCTTAGAAAAATTGGAAACATCATTGATAATACATTAAAATATCCCCCTTTTTCATTGATGTCAACACTTGTAAACACCAACACAAAGCTACACACAAACTCTTTCTCCATCTATAAAAACTTTTCCCCCCTTTGACATAATGATAAAGTGGTTTTACCTGCGGATCCTGAGGACTTGTAAATGTTTTCAAAGACAAAATCAAGAATTTAAATCCTCTAATAGATGATATAAAATCCCCCTGTCACTATGCATACTATTCCTAACCATGACTAACTCAAATCTACTCATTGACAACACTCTTATTTGAGCATGTACTGATATATGAATAAGTAATTAACAATATAAATTAAATGGGAGTGATAAAACCTTAATAAAAATAAGAGTAAATCACCCTAAGTCACTTGAATATAGTCACCCCTTGAGCACCATCAGACCATCTCTAACCATGATGAAACTTCATAGTTGCCTTCAAATTTTCTTTCACAGGCCGTCTCCATGATCATCGATAGATGTTAAATCCATTATTAAAAAATTATATATGATAAAAATAGATTAAAAATTCATATGATAACAATCATACCTTGGTATTTTAGATAAAATGACCAAAAAGTCCATTTTAATCACCTAGACTTATCTACAAGCCTAGTATGCCTACGTAAACCTTGTAGAGCCCATAAATTTTTGTGTAGAGACCTTCATGAATTGAAATTACATATGTAATGCACACTCATATGCCCTCTAAAGTATATAAATTTTAATCATCAAAATATTCCTATGTACCATAGCTCCTTCACAAACTGACCTACCAATTAGTCATCTATTTGTGTAAATGCTCAACTATAAAACAAACCATACACTTCTACATGAATGTAAAGTAATTTTTGAGCACCCGTTTCACATTTAAACATATTTATCATCCTTAGACCTCAAATACTTTGGGAAAATCATTAACCCACATGGGCTAAAGCACTAGGGTATAAAAGAGAAATATGGTCAACTTACCATCTTTTGGTCAATGCCAGCTCCTAAAACTTCTCACACCTGAGCGTCACAAACAAAAACCATTGGATAAATTATATATATATAAATCCTTGTGGAACCCATATAACCATGAACATGGTTTTTATCCTATTAGCCCTTACGTAGATACTATGATACATGAGAGCCATCAAAACTATTCAACTTACCCTCAATAGGCCTTCAAATCTTGAAACTACCAAGACCACACATATATAAGGTGAGAAAACCTTTATATGCCATAAATTAACCTTGAACACTCACCAATATTCATTTGACACCTGGAAAGGTCATGATTATGCTTACAGACCCTATATATATCCTTATGACTATGGATAAATGCCTTCAACTGATCATGTGATCAATATCACACCTTTAAGGTGAACTTTTAATTTCGCCACATCAAATACAACTATATTCAACCCTTGGTTATCTTCATATATCTCATAAACACTAATTTTGCATGATGAGCTCTCACTAGGTAGTGAATACTAAGCAAAATGTTCAAACTGAACAAATGGTCATGAATGGTTCTGTTGACCAACTAAGCACATCTTAACCCATGAAATACAATTTGAAAAGTCCTCTCCAAACTCCAAATAAATTTTATCTTCATGATTTAATGAACTAAACCAAGATTCAAACATTGACTAAAAATTTCCTTTGAGACCAATGTCCATAAATAGATTTCTTAAATATTTTCATCACTAACCATTGGAGCAAGCTCATTAAATTATTTCTCCTCCTTAACCAGTGACCTTATATTGATATATAGAAAAATATATGACTCCCAAGCTTTGTCTTAGATACTAAAATGTTGTTTTTGTCAATGGTTTAGTCTTAATATCTGTAAGTTGTTTTTTTAGGCACATATTCCAACATAACACTTTGATTAGTCACATGTTCTATCAAGAAATGATATATAATAGGAATGTGCTTAGTTTGTGAGTGCATAATAGGATTCTTTCAGATACTAATTTCATAATAGATAGGATACTGTTCATTATGTTTTACCTTATCATCTTGCAAGGTTTGTTTCATCTATATTACTTGAGTACAATAGGAAATAACAACTATATACTTAGATTTTGTAGATGATAGGGATATAGAGGCTTATTTCTTACTTAGCAAAGAAATGAAGTATTCACACATAAATAAAACACTACCACTGGTAATCCTCCTATCATTTATGCATCTTACCCAATCTGCATCAGTGTATGTCCTTAAAGTGAACTCTTTGATTTTGGGGTACCATAAACCTTATTTTATGGTGCCCTCAAGATCCCTTTGATTGATTTCAAGTGAGACTCTCTAGGATAATCTTGAAAACTACCTATGAGGCCTATTTTTTGGATGATATCATGCCTAGAAGTATTATATTACAAAATACTTCAAATCATGGATCTATATAAGGTTTGATCAGCCTTTTTTGAGTCATCTTGTTTACTTAACTTACATCCTGTGATCATTGGAGTACTTATTGGCTTACAATCCATCATTTCAAACTTATTCAACTTATCCTTGATGTATTTTGGCTATGAAATAGACATCCCCATATAAATTTGATTAATCTATAATCCTAAAAAGAAAGAAAGTTCCCCCAACATTGACATTTCAAACTTAGTCTTCATAGCATCTATAAAATCTCTACTCATGTTATCATTATTAGATGTAAAAACTATGTCATAAATATAGACTAACACTAGTAATTGATGAGTACCCTCTGTCTTAATGTATAAATTTTTGTCGACTACTACTCTTTTGAATCCTTGGCTCAATAGATACTTATCTAACCTATCATCCAAAGCTCCAGTAGCTTGTTTAAGACAATATAAATCCTTATTTAGTTTACAAACATAATCCTAATTAATTTTCATGAAAAAAACCTTCAGGTATCTTCATATATACTTCTTCACCTAACTTTCCATTTAAAAATTCAAATTTCACATCCATTTGGTAAATGTTAAAACCTTTGAATCCTGCATATGACAAGAAGAGTCTAATTTCTTCCATTCTTGCCACTAGATAAAAGGTCTCATAAAATTCTATCCATTCAACTTGAGTGTATCCTTTACATACCAATCTATCCTTATTTCTTGTGACCTCTCCTTTTTCATTAATCTTGTTTCTAAATGCCCACTTAGTTCCTATCACATTTTTATCTTTTGGTTTAGGTACGAAATCCCATGTTTCATTATTTACTATTTGATCAAGTTCTTCATCCATTGCACATGTATAATTTTAATATTTTTATATTCGAATAATGTTTTGGGTTTAACATAGGATAACATAGTTGTGTCTTATTGATTTTGATTGATCAACATTCATCTTCTAGTCTAAAAACCTACATTCACATATCTAATTACCTGGGAAACTAGATGATCCTTCTATATTCTCCTAGATGGAGATTTAGTATCATGTATTACCTCTTCCTCTTCATCATTTGATTGATTAGATATGCCTTGATTATTATAATTAGAGTTCTTTGTAGTGCCATTTATCTACAAGTTAGGGTTCTTGATTTCGCCTACCTCTTCAACTCTTATATTTGAAATTTCAAGAACCTTATGAAGTATCTTATTGATATATTTGTAATGAAAACTTATAGAATAATAACCAAATAATATACCCTCATCATACCTTGAATCAAAATTTCCAAGATTTTTTTCATCCCTCTTAGTAAAACACTTGCTCCTAAACACTCTAAAATCTTTGATATTAACTTCCCTATTTTTCCATAGATCATATGGAGTCTTATAACCATTTAATCCAATTTGTCATCTATTTAAGATGTATAATTATCTATTAGCATCCTCTTCTAAAAAACCAACTGATAGTTAGGAATCTTGAAGTATGTTTCTACTCATCTCTTGGACAATTCTATTTTTCCTTTCAACTACCCCATTTTGTTGGGGTGTCCTAGCAGTATTTATTCTAATCCCTTGATTTTTAAAAAAGGTATAAAATCAATAAGACCAAAATTCACCTCCTCTGTCTGATCTCACACACTTGATTTTTAATTCCTTTTCATTTTTGACAAGAGATTTAAATGATTTAAACTTTGAAAAGGCTTTGAAATTTTCTTTAATGAAATATATCCAAGTCATCATAGTAATGTCCTCAATTAATAACATGAAGTAGATGTTACCTTGATTACCTTGAGTTCTTGTAAGTACACATAGGTCAGTGTGAATCAATTCCAATGGTACTATGGTGGAATTGTCCTTAGATTTATACCTCCTTTTGGTTTTATTCCCATGAAGGCATACCTTTCAAATAGTATGATGAATCTTAGTGATTTTAGGCATATGCCTCACTAACACTTTTGAACTGATCCTCATCAAGTGTCAAAATTTAGATGTCCATGTATTTTATGCCAAAGCTAAATTTTATATAATTGATTCATGAAACACTCTTCCCTTTTGGATTCATGGAACACACATAATTTATTGTCTTCCTTGTGAATATTTGTAACTAATTTTATATACTTGGATTTTCTCACTCCACACCCTTTTTCATGAAAATTCAAAACATTTCCTTTTTTACACATTTGGATAACACTTAGAATATTATGTTCCAAACCTACTACATTTAAAACATTTTTAGTTTTAGTATGACAAATATCCAAAATTACAAAACCTTTGTCAAATTTTTTAGCAAATTTATTGTCACCAATTCTCATCAAACCTAAATTGCTTTTTTTTTAGAGAGATAAGCATGCTCTTGTCTCCTATCATATGTATTGAGCATCCACTATCTATGTACCATTTCTTATTTTCATCCTCTTGAGTATGTAATTTATTTTAGATAAACATTGACTCTTCTATTGGTGCAGTACCCAAATTTTTATTCTTCTTTTTTTTAATCTTGGATTTTTCTTCCTTGAACCATTTGATGGTGTCAATGACTTGTATGTCCTTTTTAAAATATTACCTCTTACATTACTTGGCTATATATCCCTATTGGTTATAGTTGTATCATATAACCTCATTTTTTTCATTCAAGAGAAAGTATAGTCCCTATATGTGTGACCATATAGATTACAAGTGTAACAGTGCCCATTCAAGACATAATTATAGTTGTTCATGTTACACATTATTTTTAATTGATCATCAATGACCCAAGATTTTTCATCTTTAATTTCTTTGGTAGAGATAGGACTCTACTTGTATTTATAAAAAATTACATCTATATATGTCATTAATTTATGTTCCAAATGATCCATTCTTTGGTTCAACCCTTTATCTATCATGTCATGCATATTCTTGACTATTGTTTCTAGTTTATCTATTTGTGTATTCACACCATCATTTCTTGTAGTAATCTCATATTCTATTGAGGAATTTATGTCTAAATTTTTACTTCCTTTCTTATTCTTTAATCTTTCATTCTCTTCCTCTATTTTTTTAATCTTTGATAAAGTACATACTAGCTCACCTAGAAGACATGTCTCAGCTTCTTTGTCATCCATTATACCTTTGATCACCTTCAAGTGGTTAAACTTCAAAATAATGTATGGCTCTAATACCAATTATTAGAGGTAAAATCACTGAGAGGGGGAGGTGAATCAATGATGCAAGAAAATAAACTTTAATTCTAATCCTTCAAACCCTTAATCATTCAACATAAGTATTCATGAAGCATATAAACCATTCATTGGAATGAACAAATAAAAACATGTAAGATCAAAATAAATAACACATGAATTATGTGGGAAACCCTCATGGGGGATAAAAATCACTCTCAAGAATGAAAAAACATGGACTATAGTCTTATAAAAGATCATAAAAAGGATACTTTAGTGAATCACCCACTTCACAAAGAGCATCAACCCCTAATCATGGAAAATCTTCTAATTTCCCTAGATGTTGAGCACCCACATAATAAATTATGATATCAAAACATCCAAAACACTTATTTCCTTCTATTCTAATAGCAATATAGTGAATTATAACTATATTAAACCCTTCATAGTTTTATAAGCCTTCACACACAAGAAATGCATCCAAAATAACATTTTGGATCACTCTACACCTTTTCACTTAACCTCAATCATCAACCATACAAAACATTTATACAACATCATAAACATGATCACTAGGTCATACACATTTCACTCACACTTTTATACTCTTCAATCCATCCACCAAGCTTACTCACACTTCTCTTTTCTTCACACATTCAATCTAGAAACCTTCATCTTTGATTTAGTTCTTTATAGAGTCTACATGATCACCACCTTTTTGGTCGGCCACAAGAGACTCCTTAAGGATTAAGGCTTCTATCCCACATATAAAAAGATCAAAAGCACCTTCATAGGTTGACCATAGATTTTATAGATCACCATTAAGTAGCTACATCTTTCAATTAGGCCTAATTATCCATTTTATTTCCATGGATACCTATTCATCCTTTTAACAATTCACCAAGAAAAAATAGAAATACAATACCACTTAAAATAATATTGGTCCATGACACATGATCCATAAGACATAAAAAGTTATTATATTCATCACTACACACCTCTGCATATGTAAAACTAATCAATCATTTTTCTTGTACATGAAAACATCATGAAAGAACAAACAATCAACTTCCAAGCAATGGTTCATACTGAATATGGATTGGTCAAACCTCAAAAATCCATATAAATGATCCTTAGGGAGTATAAAACCTTATCCAATAGATAATTCAGTATGAAACATCCCAACACCATTAAGAAAAACTAAAACATCCTTCATGGGTCCCTTTCAAAATAAAGTCTAACCCTCACTCAAAAAATGCAAATTTGACTATGGAAATGATGAAATCAAATTGAGAGAGCAACTTTGTACTATCATAACTTTTGATAGACGTCATGTCAAGGTCTAAAATTTAAAACATGTGTTTTAGGCACAAAAATTAATAGACCCATATGACCACTTTATTCTCACGCCTTCATACATGTCAA
>JARHVA010000380.1:5235000-5267500 GCA_037957365.1 Torreya grandis | reverse complement strand
CATGTTCCAGGAATAAAACTAAAGAAACCCATATGACCACTTTATTTTGACACATTCACACATGCAAATGTTAACATCATGAATGTGCTTACTCAGGAAACTCTACTAAGATGACTAAGATAACCTAGACATTTACAAGACTTCTTAGATTGATTAATTTTACTTCAAAAATAAAACCATGAACTTATTACACCCCATATGACCCCTAAAACATGGTTAAGAGATCATCAACATCCATAATCTTGCCTAAACAAGAAAACACTGCAAGGTCCATGCATGATCACTAAGGCCCACTTTGTGATTGACCTAATAGCATACTTGACTCCTCATGAACACTCTTGGAAAACTTGGAAACATCATTGATAATACATAAAAATATCCCCCTTTTTCATTGATGTCAACACTTGTAAACACCAACACAAAGCTACACACAAACTTTTTCTCCATCTATAAACACTTTTTCCCCCTTTGACATAATGATAAAGTGGTTTTACCTGTGGATCCTGAGGACTTGTAAATGTTTTCAAAGACAAAATCAAGAATTTAAATCCTCTAATAGATGATATAAAATCCCCCTGTCACTATGCATACTATTTCTAACCATGACTACCTCAAATCTACTCATTGACAACACTCTTATTTGAGCATGTATTAATATATGAATAAGTAATTAACAGTATAAATTAAATGGGAGTGACAAAACCTTAATAAAAATAAGAGGAAATCACCATAATCACTCTAATATAGTCACCCCTTGAGCACCTTCAGACCATCTCTAACCATGATGAAACTTCATAGTTGCCTTCAAATGTTTTCTCACAGGCCGTCTCCATGATCACCGATAGATGTTATATCCATTATTAAAAAATTAGATATGATAAAAATAGATTAAAAAGTCATATGATAACAATCATACCTTGGTATTTTAGATAAAATGACCAACAAGTCCATTTTAATCACCTAGACTTATCTACAAGCATAATAGGCCTACGTAAACCTTGTAGAGCCCATTAATTTTTGTGTAGAGACCTTCATGACTTGAAATTCCATTTGTAATGCACACTCATATGCCCCCTAATGTATATAAATTTTAATCATCAAAATATTCCTATGTACCATAGCTCCTTGACAAATTGACCTACCAATTAGCCATCCATTTGTGTAAATGCTCAACAATAAAATAAACCATACACTTCTACATGAATGTAAAGTAATAGCACCCATTTCACACTTAAACATATTAATCATCCTTAGACCTCAAATCCTTTGGGAAAATCATTAACCCACATGGGCTAAAACACAAGGGTATAAAAGAGAAATATGGTCAACTTACCATCTTTTGGTCAATGCCAGCTCCTAAAACTTCTCAAAGTTGAACATCACAAATACAAACCATTGGATCAATTATTTATATATAACTCCTTATGTAACCCATATAACCATGAACATGTTTTTTATCCTATTAGCCCTTACGTAGATACTATGATACACGAGAGCCATCAAAACTATTCAACTTACCCTCAAGAGGCCTTCAAATCTTGAAACTACCAAGACCACACATATATAAGATGAAAAAACGTTTATATGCCATAAATTAACCTTGAACACTCACCAATATTCATTTGACACCTGGAAAGATCATGATTATGCTTACAGACCCTATATATATCCTTATGACTATGGATAAATGCCTTCAACTGATCATGTGATCAATATAACACCTTTAAGGTGAATTTTTAATTTGGACACATCAAATCCAACTATATTCAACCCTTCGCTATCTTCATATATCTCATAAACACTAATTTTGCATGATGAGCTCTCACTAGGTAGTGAATACTAAGCAAAATACACTCCTCATTCTAAGCAATAAATGGGTAGTGAATATTTATTCCTTGAGTCCATAATTTTTTTGCACCTTTGTGAAAATTATTAGCACTAGATTCTTCTTTATGATATGATTTTAATGGTTTAATATATCAGTAAACTTTTTTTAGACCCAAAACCATCCATCATGGGGTTTTTATATGGTTGGTATTAACACTCACATCTATACGAAATGACATGACACTCAAATATCTTACAATGATGATGAAATTGAGTCTAAACCTTGGAATCATTTTATTTCTGAGGTGGGTCATAATATTCATTTAGAGATACAAAGGATGTTGATGAAATATGATCTCTTTGTGGTTAAATGAGACATGCATGTTGTGAATAATAAGTTGGAAACTATGAGTGGTAAGATAACCATTATTTCATTTAAACTTTTGTAAAATAATCCTTCACTATTCCATTTGGGTTATCACAATCAAAACAATCAAAACCCTAATATGGGTTTGAAGCACATGATGCCAAATGTGTAAGTACACAACATTGATGGTAAGGATCCACACAATTAAATTATATATATATATATATATATATATATATATATATATATTAGATGCCATGTGTGTATAATGTGGTCATGGAATCTTTGTATCTAAAACCTAAGTAATTAATTTGGTATAATGGTTCTAAACTGAAAAAAAAAGGAAGGAAATTCATATAAACTGGTTGTTATTTACTGAAGAGATGTGGATGCACTATTAGAATAACATCTGAGAAAACTACTACATTTATTTAGAATTTTTTTTTCAAATGGGTAAGGTTGAGGATTATATTAAGTTAATCAAAAATATATCCTTATTCATGGAGGAAAATAATGAGGAAAAATTGATTGTCCTATTCTTTGGTAGGATCAAATATAGCATCCAACTTTAGGTTTGGATGTTTAATCCAATTTTAGTAGTTGAATCCATACTATTACTGTGTAAGGTAGATTAAAAATATTTAGTCAAACAAATGTCTTTTACTAATGTCTACCAATGTAAATCTAGATAATTTTGATCCACCATAAATTTTAAGATAAGTGTGAAAAAGGGTTGTGTTTTAGATATGACAATAAGTAGAACAAAGGACATAAATAAATTGAAAATAGGTTGTTCTATATTAAAATTACCAATGAATATGAATAATATGATAAGGCCTAAATTAAGAGTATAGAATATCCAAAGTAGGAATTTTAATATTCATACCCTCTTATCTCTTGTCATGTAATTTTGGGTATCAGTGCACCCTAAAATCTTAAGGTGGTTGTTTTTGTCAAGAAATATAAGGTAAAAGTTTTTATTGACTCAAGGAAATACACTATTATCCATAAAATTTTGTATACTTATTTTAATTGGTTCACATAGCCATATCCATAATCTCATGTAATGATTGTATATGGTTACATAGTCAACTTTTCTACAAAATTCCATGGTATGAATCTTTCTATGGGATACTACATGATAGATTATCCCATGTTTATTATTCATGTGCATGGGTCTCAAATTGTTTTGGGAGTACAATGGATCACAAATTTGGCCACAATATAGATTAATTTATAATATTTGTTCATAGACATTAATTTTTAAGGTATGCAACATAAACTAAATGTATTATGGGAAAAATATCCACATTTAGTTAATTCCCATAAAATGGTAACGAATATTAAAAAGGGGGTTTAAGGATTTATAACACAATTTTTTTTCAATATAAGTTGAAAAACTAAATTTTTCTACACATATATATACTTTAATATTATTAATGATCACCACCCAATTATTTTTTGGTGGCATGCTAAAAATACTACCACCAACAAGAGAACATGCTCCTACCACAAGAGTTCTTCTAGGTAGTACACAACCAAAATTCAAACCATATAGGTATATATTCCCATAAGAGTCAAATTGAAAACATGGTACATGATATTTTAGAGGCATATATTATTAGACAACAAAATTGAATGTTCATCCCCCATGGTCATAGTGTTTTATAAAAAACACACTAGGAGGATGTGCCTAGACTACAAAGAAATTGTCAAATACATCATCAAATATAACTTACTTGATCCATTAATTTGTATTTTTTTAGATTAATTACATGGTGTTATTTATTTTACCAAATTATATCTTTGTTTTGGGTATCATAAAATTGGGATCATTGACAAGGATATTCCTTAAAAGCTGTCAGAACTCATTAAGGCCATTATAAGTTTATGGTCATGAATATTGATCTCACAAATGCACCATATATATTTCAAAATTTGATGAATATTTTTGAGTCAATTTAAAGGAGTTTTTTGTTGTTGGTGTTTTATGATGACATCCTGATTTACATCAAAACATGGAAATAACATTCAAAGAATGTTAACATGTACAATTAGTTTAGAAACAACATTAAACTAATCCCAAACCTTCTAAATGTGATTTAAGAATACAAGAAATGGATTACCTAGTTCATATTATATAACTTAAAGGAATGAAATTTCAACCTAAATATATCAGGTTTACAATGGAATGGAAAGTGTAAAAGACCCTCAAGAACATTTGTGGAGTTCTTGGTTTATATGTTACTATTGTAGTTTTTTTTTTTTAATATGGAAGTATAGAAACTCTATTAATAGCCTTGATGAATAAATATTTTTTTCATTGAAATTAATAAAATATAAAGGCATTTATGAATCTAAAAGAGGCTTTGTGCAACACTCTAGTTTTGGCTACCCCTAATTTTTTCCAAAAACTTTATTATTGAATTTGATGCATCAATATATGGCATGGGGGAAGTAATCATGCAATAAGGAATAACTATTTCATTTTAGATTCATAAATTCAAGGTAAAAAATAATCTCAATCCAATATATGATAATTATATTATTGATATTCTTCATGTAGTCAAATAATGGTGACCTTATCTGATGCACAAAAACTTTTAGGTAAGAAATGATCATGATAGTCTAAAATATTTTTTGAAGAACAATTTTAATTATAAGGAAAAATATAATTGGTAATTAAAATGTTTTGATATCACTTTAAAATATTATATCATAAAGTAAAAGATAATGTGGTATAAGAGGCACTATATAGGAGGGATGAATCATTTAATTTATTGTTATGTGTAATGACCATTTAACATCAAGGTTGGTTGGAAGAGACAAGAAATGAATGTGAGAATGACATAGATATATAGGTTATTCTTCATAATTTTCATCATGGTTCTATTATTTGTAATAAACTTAAGTTTAATTAGAATGCATTATGTTATTAATAATGATTATACCTATGTAAGAGTTATATCCTCAAAAATAATATATTTCATGAGATTCATACATCTCCAATAGTGGGCACTCAAATTTTATAAAAAAAATATCATATAATAATTAAATATTTATATTTTTAATGTATCAATATGGGATATAAAATAAATTTTGGTATACTAAATGGTGCGCCAACACAATAAAAGTGAAACAATTAAGACATCTATAATTTTGTATGCTTTTGTCCATCCTTAGAAAAAAATGGGAGGATGTTTACATGGATTTAATTAAAAGGTTTTTAGGTAAAAGTTAAAAATATTATTCATGTTAATTATGGATAGGATTAAAATATATACTTATTTTTTTCCTTATCAAATCCATTTTAAGCTAGTATAGTGGTTATTTATTTTTTTAGTAGAGTTGGAAAACTGCAAGTTACTTCTGAGATCATTATAATTTATCGTCATCACATCCTTACCATTACATTTTGGGCTCATTTATTTACATTTTTTGGTACACAGTTAGGTCATATCTCATCATATAATCCTTAATATGATGAGTAAATATAGGTATTAAAAAATTACTAAGAGGGTATATCTATTATTTTGCATAATATTATTAGGAATGATAAGTTCATTAGTTTTCACTAGAATAATGGTGGTTTAATAATATCCTCCATACCAATTACAAAAAGTATCCATTTATGTAAATTTATGGTTATCATCCCCCATCATCACTTTATGTTTTAATGTGCTTCCTAAGGTTTGAGTTTTTGAATAACACATTCGACATCAGTATGATGTGCTAGATAGTTTGAGAGAGAATATAACACTCACACATAATTAAATCATGAAACAAGTAGATCAACAATATGGTGAGATGAGTCTATACATAGGTGATTAGTTATTTATTCACTTGAAGCCATAAATAATATGTGGTTAAATCAGTATCAAATGGATAAATTGAAATTTTTCATATGTATTATGGACCTTATTAGATCCTATATATAAAAAAATTAGTGTGGCATGCAAGCCAAAACTATCCTAGTCCACTTTCATACATTCTATATTTCATTTATCTTTCCTGAATAAGATAATTTGATAGAGATTTTATACCTAGAAAAAGTAACCAAAAATGGATGAAAAATGTATAGTTATTATGAATCTCAAGAGATGATACATGTGCACTAAAATGCCATGAATAGGAGAGATTAAGGATTATTTGATCAAGTGGACTAATATGAATAAAAAATATTCAACATGAGAAGATGAAATTTTTCTATAGTATCATCCAAATTAGATTCAACATTGAGGGAAAATTTGATATTAAGTGGAGAGGCATGATAATACCTTAATCTATAGTGTATCTAAGGATATTCATGGTTGTATTTTTGTTTACATAGCTTTCATATTAAATTTTCTTATTTTTATACACTATTAGTAAGGAAAGAACTATGGAACAATCATGGCTATGTAGAGTATATATATGAGTTAGTTATTAATTTTGATCATCATATTGTCAATTTTTATTTTATTTCATTATTTTGAAGGTTTACCACTAAAATTGGATCAATAATATGTATAAAGTATTTCTCTTTTTCATCAATTATTATTGTGGATTTGATTATTCTACAATTAATTATGTGATATATTATTCCACTTTTTCTAAATATCTAATTAATTTCATTACAATATAATTATATCTATTTTTTTAATTATTTATAATATTTAAAACATATATTATTAGTATTTAAAACATGTATTATAGTTAAAATCTATGTTTTCTATTCATTGAGGCCTGATGCTCTACCAAAATAACACTATAATTTCCCATTTTGGGATGTAGGATGTAGTTTTCAAGTCAATCATCTCAAAAGAAGAGTAAACTATATATTTTGATAAATATTAATAATCTATAATCATGTCAACATGTCTGGTGTATTTTATCACATTAATGTTATATATATTTGATTCATGTATGTAACATATTGAATTTGAAGAATACAAGTTCCATGTCTAGATAGATGTAACACTGAGTTACATAGGAAAGTAATGATATTTGAATAATAATATGAAAAAAAAATGCATGATATGTATCATGGAAACACAAATAAACATAAATAAGAATAACAATAATAATAACAACAAATAATGATGTATAATGTCAACCATAAGGCCAACTGACACATATGTAAGATATGAACAAGCCAAAAAAATAAAATAAAATATGCATAAAAAAAGTGAATTAACATTGTTTCAATAAAGGTACATAAATATGTCTCTCACATAGATCCAAGTGGCCACACACAATAATCAAATAATGTTTATGCTATCATGTAAGAAAGTGTCAACATTGAAGGGGCATGAAACAAGTGAAAAGTAGTAGACACCATCCATATGAATCAATGTTATATAAAATTATAATATCATATCCACGTATCAAAATTTAAGATATTAGTAAATATAAATACACATGTAAGATATGTAGCTCAATCATGATAGAGATATCAAATATAGATATAACCTATAGAATATGGCTCCCATATCTTAGGCATGACCACTTGGTAGAATGTACTCCATCATATAAAAATACATGTATAATATTAGTTCTTGTATCAAAATCACATACCTCATGTAATTCATTTGTATAAAAAATAAAAATTTATCAACCAAACATGTAATAAATAACATATGAAAAGAAGTAAGCTAATATGTCATGTAATTATCAAGTCCTACTTTTTCATTTTTTCTATAATATTTTGAATTTTTTATTTATTTTGGAATTTTTGAGTGTTTTTAT
The DNA here is from genome assembly GCA_037957365.1 of Torreya grandis. NCBI lineage: Eukaryota > Viridiplantae > Streptophyta > Pinopsida > Cupressales > Taxaceae > Torreya > Torreya grandis. The sequence goes on along the minus strand of JARHVA010000380.1, from coordinate 5,259,579 downwards.
ATTTTTAAAATATTTCACTCTTTTTTTTTTCTAAAATAAATTGAGTTTTTTGTTTGTTTTTTTTGACATTTTGATTTTTTTCACATATTTGACATTTGAAAAATGTAGAAGAAACTAGTCAATGATACCATAAGTGGGAGGACCACTATGTGTTCCTATATCATGTATTTTGAGAGTTAGTTTATATGAATTAAAAATACTAAATGTAAATAAATAAAAAATACAGAAAGGAATATGGTGCTATAATGTAACTATCTTGATCATTGCACATAGAATATAATGTAAGATAAATAACTATAGAGGGCACACAAGTTTATGGATTTTACTATATAGTATTTTAATATTGAAATACATGTAATCAATATGAAACAATTTGAACTGAGGCACTTTCTTATTTATAAATTTAGTAAAACTCTCTGATGTGAAAATTATTTTCTAGGAGGGTGTCTAAATTGACTATATATGAATATAGTACATAGGTGAGATAAATATTTGTAAATTATATTTTTTAGTAGTATTAATAACCAAATTTAGTGGTCATGGTGGAGGAGGAGGGGATACCAATGGTTATAGAAGGTACTCATATTGAATGCCAAAGCATTCACCACCTAATTACAATGTTTATATTTGAGAGATTGATGTTGTATGGATGGTATGGTGTAGATTTTATATATCCAAGGGAATCCTAATAATATATAAAAGAGCCATGTATTTGTTAAGAATAATAATTGAGTAGACATTATCATTAAACAAACCTGAAAAGTATCAGTAAATGACTAATACTATTATGTGTATGTCCATATAATTCATTAACTACTTTGTATATATCTTCTAATTCATTCCTTGTTTACCTAAGACTAAAAAGAAGTGTCATTTTACATACATCTTAACTTGACATATTGTTGATCACAAAATTATGTATGGGATGTTTGTTAATATAATATCAAATAAATAATGTTTATCTATATTAATCATCATAAACAGTCTCACTATCACCAAATGAGACACTAGGACATGGTGTTGATCTATCTATTAGTATGATAATAATACCTTCTATTGGATGTCCATATGTTGAAAGATGAGGATAAGCATTGTAAGCATGGTATATCTCTAACTTACTTATATTTTATATTTTTAAATGGTTTTCAAGTGGATTAAAAATTATTTGCAAATTTTCATTTTCATTTTTATATGGTCTAGCCTCCTGTATGTGTCTTCTTAACTCAATAGTATTATCATAAAGTATAATTTGTATCTTATGTCTTAGGTTGCAACACCTCTTTTTATAATGTATCATACATATAATATATTCATAACATGTATTAATGTTGAATTAATTACTCTAAAGATTATTCATATAAACCTATAATGGTGAAGGGAATGATATGACTTTGAACTCAATAATTTTTTTTAACAAAACATGAAGAGATGATGATTACCATGATAATTACGTCATTGGTGGAATTATAAACTGAAGTTTTTTTATGGTTGTGATACTAATTTTTTTTTACTTTTGATTCATTATTGTTTTCATTAAATATGACCTTATAACTTGGTTTACTTTAAAATTTTGTATTTTAACTACTTGTGGCATTTGTAGGATATTTTAGTTTGTTAAAATACATGAGCTTGGATTATCATATTTCACTATATGGCATAACTCATCAAAATATTTAAATTGAAAAAAAATAATAGACTCATCAAGTAGTGCTGGTAAAATCTATATGGATAGATATTTTAGCTCATTGTTGACCATAAAATTTGTCATATTATTAGTATATTTTTGTATCAAATAACATACTAAATGATGGTCTCATTGGACTCTTTCTTGAGTTTATAAATTTTCACATAGGATATTTTTTCACCAATATTAATAGAAAAGTTGTGTTATCAAATGATCTACCAAAGGATTAAATGTTGTAAATGATTATAAGGAATATTACATAACCATCACAAACCCTACTATTTAAGGCTTCATGGAGAAATATTGGTTATAATTTGTCATTTTAGGCATAATCCAAACATTCTTAATGAAATTATTAGAGATCCTACTTGTCATCACCTTTACATTGATAGAGTGGAATATTCCAAGATACAAAGATTCTGGTAATGGTCATGATTTTATCTAAGGTATAAAATCATTAGGAAGAAAAGTATGGTAATGTTTTAATGACTAGATCTATAGACATATTGCTCTAATTGTAAAAATTCAACATGAAGGGGTATACCAGTTTGCTCAAGGTATTGCACATTAAGGGAGGATGTTGATGAACCATGCATAACAATAAAATGAGGTGTGTATGATGCATATGTATAAATAGGCATATAATCTATTTTAATCCTTGTGAATCTATTATACGTAGGGATTATGTAACATATATAAATTAAAGTGTCGATATATGAATAGAAGCAATATTCAAAATAAAAATACTCAAATTATACATTTTATATTGATTAATATTGTATAAGTGCTCATATTTTTAATCTTGATGTATAATCTTAAATCATTTTTTTTTCATTTCTTGAAATATATTTTAATGCATTCATTTTATGTGGATTGGTTTTTAAAATATTCAATGAATTCCTTATCATTAAATATTTTTATTAAATTATATTATTGATTCATAAGTCATCATAAACACTGTCTAGTTGGATAGAATATGTAAAACAAATATATTTGTTAACCTTTGCCTATACCCACCTATCTCTAATCTCTTGGTTTGTCCTATTTGTTCTTGAACATTTCTCTCTTCAAGGTGTATTTGACCATTTTAGTTAAATTATGCATCCATAATACATACCTATATTATTCTCTTATATACCTCAATTAGTTCTTTATCACTTACCTTAGATTTATTTAACATACTATTCTTTGTGTTCTTAACTCACCACATTTTGAACTCATAACATAGCAAATTTGGCCAAAACTTGATATATCTAAAATTAATAGGTTTATTCACATTATATCATGATAAAAAAAAACTCCTATTTTACACCTAACAATTTCACATACCTCTCAAATCAACCACCTACCATACACATTACTTCTCTTTAAGCACATGGTCCTAAAATCCTTATTTTAAGGCTTTTCTCCTAGTACAAGCATGTAAAAATTCCAATAAATAAACCATAAATAATAATAAATATAATATATCCTTTTTTAGTTATTCACATGTTTTTTTGGGCTCATTCCACCATTTAACCACTTTTCTAGGTTCTTTTTACTATCAGATTAGGCATTTTAGGTCATTTTTAAATTACAACATACACAGTCCTCAGTGTTTGTACGTACACTTTATGTACAAGAAAAAAAAATATTGAATATATTAAGTTAAATTCTCCCATATATTATAAAAAATATTTGTGGTTTTAAACTGGTCCAAATTCTTATAAATCCAATTTACGTCTTGAAACCTTGGAATAGGGTTTTTTATGACTATCACTGGCCAAGAAGGTATTAATTTTGTTTCCATGTTTTATAACAAGTTATAAATTTTTGTGAACATTTAATTGGTATGGAAAAGTTTCATCAAACTCCTTTAATCAATATACTTTCAATCCATTACCTTTGTTCAATATTTATTTAAAATATTGTGTTTGACTGTGCATAATAATGGATATCTACAAGACTTTATTCAACTATCAAGGGAGAAAATATGTTTATAAACCTTTAAAATGGTTAATCAAAAAATTTAAAACTTAGATATGGTTTTTACAGGTCCTATTCATCTATCTCTCTCTCATTTTATGGTTCCCAATGCCTATGTTTAGAAGTTGCATTTGCTTCTCTGGTGACTGTGTCTTAATACATAGTGGTCTATAATTTTGTTTATATTATTTTATGAAACTTATATAATCCTTATAATTTTTTGATTCAGACTGAGACCCTTAATAAAATTTAAATTATAACTTACAAATATACAACATTATCATTTTAACTTAATTCATTCATATCCTGACTAGGAACATAAAATTAGTCTTTCAAAACACAGAGTTTAACGACACAGAAAAAACATGGTTTATCTTGAGTTTTTGAAACATACATTTGAAAAAAATTCAAATAATATAATAAAATCACATCATATGTAATAAACTTACCAAAGTTCCTAAAATAATAAAATGTATCTTTATTAAAGTATCCCTCACATGCTATATTTACACCTTCAATAATGTTGCTTACACAAAAGGTACAAAGTCTGCCAACAAATTTTTTTTCACACAAATTGTAGTATAATCTTATTCCAAGGGTTTTATTTCATTAAAATTTTGAATCCATCCCCATCATTATCTCTTAAATTAAATACAAAAAATTAATGTAAAATATATTTTATTACCAAATAACTATTCTAACTATCTTTTAACTCTCTTCTTGTACATTGGGGAAGTGTAAAAATACCGAGCTTCTATTATAACCATAAATTTGACTCATAATGTGAGTCATTTATGTGTTTATATACCTTTTACCACCATTTATAATTTAACCACATAACTTACAACACTTAGAATCCTTTAGACTAGGTTGAAGTCTCCCAAATTTCACAATGAAATTTAAAAATTCAAATCAAGGGTTTTGGTGGGAAAATGCCAAAGTGACCCTAATTTAAATTGGACAAAAAAATAGAAACTTATAAATACTCTTATAAAATTCATATTACTAGATTGACTTACAAAAGACTCAAAACATGCAAACTAGATCAATATGTACAAAGATAGTGATGCTCTTGCATCATACTATCAAGGAGAAAAAAGGAAACTTTACACGAAAGTTATAAATGATATATAAATCATGTTCTTTATATCATCCTTCTTCCACATAGATCCCAAGGCTTATGTATAAAATATATACCTTCTTGACACTTACCTAAAAGTATGATAGTTCCTATTTTGTTCACCTCTCTCTTGCTTTACATACTCGACTTGATCATGGGCAATTGTTGCTCATTTTATTTCCTCTACTAACCTAAAGATGAAGAAAACATGTCAAACAAAACCATTATTTACTTTCTCCCTTGTAGTCCACTTTGTTTCTCTTAAAATTTTTCTTGTTCTTTAGCTACCATATCTTCTTCTCCTTGACTCAAGATTGCTTTCAAAACCAACTTAGTTTCTATGATGGAGTTCTCATCTCCTATGAGTCTCAAATCATCTGATCCTTCCATTATGTTATACCATATCTAATCTTCCTCTGTTGTATACTCATCCACATCATCTTTGTCTACCATTGGTGCCAAATAAATCACCTCAATCTATTGTAACTGGGTCCTTTCAATCACTTCAACTTGTGTTTATTATTTCTTCTGTATTGATGCCACCTCATATGTTTTAAACACTTCATTTTTTACTACTATTCGTTATTTTCCTTCTATTATCATAGTCATCAACATCATGTTACGATCATACATTTCATTTTTATCAATGTTTATGTCAACATGCTCATCAAACATAACATGGAAATGAATACCTAATGCTTCTTTGCTCTCCTCAATGCTTCCTTGACTAAAAATTGCTTCTTTCTTGCTTTTCATGAGACATGGTGCTGATATAAAGTCTCTCTCTTCTTCTTCATCATATAATGGTTCACCTTCTTTAGGGTAACATATAATCGTATCCCTATAATTAGTTATCCAATCAGTTTTTTCCTCATCATTAGCATGATGTTACTCATGCTTCCAATTCTCTTCATATTTATTCATCTCTTCACCTATATATATGCAATTCAATAACTCATTAGTCATAAATATTTGAAGCTTAATTTCCCATTTGATTCTTTTTCTAGGCTGCCTTGCTATCATTTTCATTTTTTGTCTTCTCTTTTCAATCAACTACTTAAGAGACCATCTCACTTTCCTCTTTATGCATATATAGAATCTTGGTCTCATATTTTCTAATATTTATTCTAGACTATTCAAGACCTCCTTAATATTTTATATATCCTTCTCTCTTTCAATTTCTCTTTGCTTCACTTCCTTTTTTTGTTGCAATCTTTACTCATCAAGCCCTTCATCTGTCTCTTTACTATCTCACTCTCTTATCTAGGTCTCTCTCTTGGACCTATCTCTCTTTTTCTTGAAAATAATTATGAATTTCCTTCTTGAAAATTTACTTAGTTTATCTCACTTTCAACTCTCTCTCTTATATTATATCTATTTCTTCTTTCTTGTCCTTACCTAAGACTACTCTCTCTTTTATAAGCTCTATTCTTGAGCTTCTCTCTTAGAGATTTCACTAGCTCTTTTCTCTCTAAGCCTCCTTGGCATAAGGTATTTTTCACACCTCTATTATTTTAATTATATTTATACCTCTAATTCACATATCTAAATCCTCTTCACTCTTTCTTACAATCTTCATTATCAACTTTCCAATAATTTCTCAAAATAACATTCAACATGTACTCAACAAAATTTTCCTGCAAAATAACATAGCATTTCAAAACACATAACATACCTTATCCTTAAAATTTTCCCACTCTAATATAAAATGATGAAGAGGTTATCAAAAATCTTGTCTAGTTAGATAGAAAACATAAAATAATTATACTTTTTAACCTCTATCTATACCCACCTAACTCTAATCTCTTGGTTTGTCTTGTTTGTTATTGAATCTTTCTCTCTTCAAAGTTTATGTGAACTTTTTAGTAAACTTATGTATCCATAATAAAAACCTCACTTATTCTCTTCTATACGTAAATCCATGCTTTACCACTTAACTTATCTTGATTAAACATACTAGTGTTTGTATTCTTAACTCGCCACTCATTGAACTCAATACATAGTGAATTTAGTCAAAACCTAATATCTATAGCCTTATTGGTTTATTCACATTATTTCATTATCAAATAAATCCTATTTTATACTTGAACAATATCTATCACCTCTCAAATAAAACCCCTACCATACACATTAATTTTTTTCTTCAAGCACATAGTCTTAGTAGCCTTGTTTTAAGGCTTTTCTCCTAGTACAGGCATGTACATAATCAAATAAATAAAATAAAATTACTTACAGATACCCTATATCCTCTTATGGCCATTCAAAAGGTTTCTTGGGCTCATTACCCCATTTGAAAACTTTTATAGATTCATTTTTCTCTCAGATTAGACTTATTAGGTCACTTTCAACTTATAGCGTATACAATCCTTAGTGTTTGTACATAGACTTTCCATATAAGAAAACAAACTCAAAAATTTATTAAATGATATTATCCCCCTTATTATCAAAAATATTTATGGTTTTACACCATTTTAAATTCCTATGAATCTAATTTATGTTTTGAAACCCTAGAATAGGGTTTCATGTGACTGTTACTGGCCGCTAAGGTAATAAATTTATTTCTTACTTTTCTAACAAGTTAAAAATGATTTTGAACATTGACTTGAGTCTATATAATTATTATAAAAATACATAAATCAATATAATATTATTCCATTTCCTTTGTTCAATATTTATTTACATGATTGTGTTTGACTCTGTAGAATAATAGATATCTACAAGATTGTATTCAACTATCAAGGGAGAAACTATGTTTATAAACCTTTCAAATGGTTTTTCAACCAGTGTAAAACTTTGATAGGGTTTTTTTAGGGCCAAATATTTTATGTCACTCCCATATTATGGTTCCCAATTCCTCTTTTTAGAAGTTGCATTTGATTCTCTATTGACTATGATTTAAATATATAGTGGTCTATAATTCTGAGTAAACTATTTTATGTAACATATATAATATTTCAAAGTTTCTGAGTCAGATGAAGAACCATAAGCAAATGGAAAGAAAAAATTTCCAATATATAATTTTATAATTTAAACTTAATTGATTCAAAACCCTACTAGTAACATACACTCAGTCTTTCAAAACATAGAGTTTAATAACATAGAGAAATAGGGTTTATCTTGAGTTTATTAACCATACATTTGAAACCAATTAAAATAATATAATAACTTCACATCATATGGAATAAAATTTAAAAGGTTAAAAGAATGATTAAAACATATATTTATTAAATTATCCCTCACATTCTCTATTTACACCTTCAATAATGTTGCTTACACAAAAGGTATTGACTCTACCAATAGAATTATTTTCACAGAAAGTACTATCTAATATTATTATTGGGGTTTTATATATTTATTATTGAAAATCCATACCCATCATGATATTTTAAACTGAATATAAACAAAGTCATGTATAATATCTTTTATTACCAAATAGTTATCCTAAGTAACTTCTAACTCCCTTCTTGTATGTTGGGGAAGTGAAAAACTACATAACTTATATCATAACCATCAAGGTGACTCATCATGTGAATCATGAATGTGTTGAGACACCTTTGACCACCTTGTATAACCTAACCACATAACTTACAACATTGTGACTCCTTTAGACTAGGTTGGATTATACCAAACTTCACAACGAAATTTGAAAATTCAAATCAAGGGTTTTGGAAATAAAATATCAATGTGATCCTAATTCAAATTTGACATAAAACTATCAACTTATAAAGAATTCTATAGACGTATTATGACTAGATTGACTTATAAAAGACTCAAAACATGTAAACTAGACCAATATGTACAAAGGTAGTGATACTCCTGCATGAATTATTTTTATCAATCTCAAAAATCAGATAAGTCCATCAAATTTATCTGTAGTATTCATTGTATAACCCATAGAGAGAGTAGAGGAAAAAAGGGAGTCATGAAAACCCTTTGGGATCTAGTAACTGATAGGAAGTAACACAATTTTGACATTTATGCAATATTAATTGAAGGAGGATTGAGATTATACATTGTTAATTTAAGGTATTTTTTTTTATTTATTTTGATGCATTGAAATAAAAAGTCAATCTAAAAAACACCATAAAATTAAATTTCATGATGAAACTCATGAGATAGACTATAATATAAAATAAAAACTCATTCATTATATCTATTATTTGATTTTGAGCTTTAAATTTGCTAATTATATTAAAAATGTAGATAGGCATGATGTGTTTGATTGATATATTATCATATATACTAATTCCAATCATAAATAATGAAAATTGCCAAAAGGGTAACTTACTATAGTGGATTCCATTTTCCCATAGTTGTACTATCTTATGCATGAGGTATATGGAGGGTAACTTCCTAAGGCTAACTTCTTACCGGTGGACTACAAGACCAAATGACTGAAACGATTTATATAATTGAAAATTAAAAACCCTTTTTAGTTATTATATACTTTGTGGTACATGTAAACTAAAGTATCTATGTAGTGTTGTCTAAAGGCTTGAGTATAAGTTAAATAAACATCACAACACAAATCCAAAATAACTAAATACCTATTTACATGGAATGATAGTTCCTATGAGTTTTAAAACATCTAACACACAGTTTTAGAAAAAAAATGAAAACCAAAATAAGAAAAGATTTACATTCAAGGAAATTATGAATTCAATATGAAACCTTTACGTCAAAGAGAAATCCTAGAGTAGTGATAAATATAAATCCTATAAATGATGATTATATTTATATTTATGTATGAAAATTATGAATTTAGCTTGAACCATAGAATATAAATTTTAAAATAAAAGTTTGAGAAAAAATTTCACTAATATGCATTCCCATTTTTTTAATTAAATTGTGTTTAAAATTTATAAAACTTTCACATATTCTTCTTATTTTAATATATGATATTTAATAATATATTTTAGTGTAAAACTTAGTTGAAAATAAAAATTTATTGATAAGTGTCATAAGCTAAAAATAGTAAGTAAAACCAAATTTAATATACTTAACATTTTTTTTAATTTTTGGTTGACTGGAGGAGATGTCTCACATTGAAAAGTAAAATAAACTTATATTGTGATAGATTATGTCTGTAAATAAATGTTATGGCTCTTCATGGTTATGTCCATGTTCTATGGACACTAGTATAGGCTAAGTATGTCCAGTGATTGTATAAATTCCTAATTTTACTATGACAAAATTGTAATTTCCCTATTGCCTAATTTTGTTAGATTTGTGCATAAATACATATTTTACATCTTATGTATTTAGAAACCCTATGGATGCTTGTCATAGATAAGAAATATAATAAAATAAATAAAGGGAAGTGTGATGGGAATAGCTAATCCAAAACACCCCTGCTCATGATTCAACACTATGTACACATCCAAATACTTAGATGAAGAAATAAAGTGACATGTAGTTCTCGCACCTAGAGTGAAACTATGATCCATTACTATATGTATGAAGCTATACGTTTGGTTTTTATAATTGAAAATGTTGGACCTTAAGTTAATTTTTAATGGTTAGTAATTTATTTTAGTATGATCTTAGTGATTAATCTTGAATTTGGGAAGAATATGGAATATTTTCTTAATGTTTAGTAGTGTAATAAATAGATGTTAGATAAGCATCAGGTTCCTTAATAACTTGACACTTATTTATTTTTATAGTAAACCTCTTGAATAATTTACTTTATCCAACATTAAAAATATACAGGATGATCCAAATCACTATTTAAAAATAAAAAAAAACTTTCATTCAAGTGGTATGGGGATAAGGGCTCGCTCGATAGGTTTATGATAACGTAGTTGTCTACATAGCATAGACTTGCGCCAAAAATCATCAATAATCATATTGAGTTTGGAAGCAGTCTGAGACTAGAAAAAGATATTTTAAACATTGAATTATAAATTATTGTTTACTTTTGATGGTGAACATGGATGTCGAGGCCACATATAGATAATTGAATAGTGGAAAGATGAATAAGTGTGATGTATTTTACAATAAATCATATCATTTTACGTATATGAATGATTAAAATTTTGAAGTATGTGTGGCCATGTTTATGTATATAGAAGAACCATGCACTAGTATTCTCATCACCATTATTGGCATTCTTGATTATTTCAATCCACCATACCTAATTATGGATATAAATGGGGGTGTTGTGTACTTATTTTGTGGGTGACATATTTAAGTTGTATCTATCTATTTTTTAATATTTATTCTATTCTATTATAATAATTATTTAGTGGAATTATTTTCATGCATATCTTTTATAGAGTAGTATTTTTATTTTATTATACATGGGTACCTCATTAGGCCTAGTGCTAGGTCCTAGTTTAGAGGTTCAGTGTCATAATTTTTACAGTCTCATTATGTTTAACTTAATTAAGTTGTTTTTTTAAATTTATAATTACAATTTATTACTTAATATTACATAGGTTAATTTTCCAAGGTTGTCTAATAATCATATTTGTATATGTAAACTATAGTAAATCTAAGCTATGCATTAACTCAAAATTTATGACACCACTTGAATTTGTAGAAACACTTATATACATGCTATAATTTGAATTTATAATTTTATCCAACTATGTGAAATAATGCATGCCTTTGGTTTCTATAAATGTTGGCCTATCCCCTCTCAATGATGTTAATAATAATGAGAGAGTGTGGCAGATTGATTATATTTTGATTTATCTCATATTATGAATTATATTGTTATACTTTAACATTTATTTAGTGTTCATTGTTATTGATTCATTTATCTTATGATTAGAATATATCCCATTTTTAAATATTTTTTTTTCTAGTTTTTGTATGTTTTAAATTTTTTAGGTCCCAATTATTTGATATGAATGATTGTATTATGTAATTCACATTATAAGGTAAATTAGATTATTTAAATTTATATTATTTATTTTTTATTCCATGAACTTTTTGTTTGGTTACTCATTGGGTTAATTTTAAATTCAATATAATCTATTATTAAAGGAGTATATATCTTTGAGATAATTTATTATATCGGAAACACTAGGATCTTGCACCATATGTAGATAAATATTGAATGTTAAGAGTATTTATAAACATTTTTTTCTATTATTTTCACATGATATAATTTTATTTATGATGTGATGATGAAATAATTTTTTTTTTTATTAAATCATAGACTAGCGTAGTAAAATATCCTTGGGCATAAACTCATAAATTACATGAAATCAAACTACTCTAATGATTTTCATTAAATGAATAAAATATTAAAATAGAGTCTAAAGATAAAATCATATTAGGATTTGAAATGCATAATTTAGAAAACTAAATAAAATTGAATATACCTAAATATAACATCCCTCTAAATTTTTTAGAAAATTGTTATTTTTAGTAGCTTTCATCTTCAACAAAATTTTCAAATGCTATGTTTAGAAAATTTCCATGAAAACCTAGGTGGGCCTAAAAATCTCCAAATATATTCCAAATAATAAAATTATCCTAATGGATTAATTTTAAGTCGAGGTAAAAACATATGTTATTTCTAAAAATGGAAAATTCCTAAAAAAAATACTAAAATGCATTTTTGGACCCTTAGAGGGTCACGTATGGCCTCCAAAAAGTTTTAAATTCATCCTTTATTAAATAAAGTGTTTCATGAATGAATTTAAAATTTAAATATGATAAATTTATTCCAAATAATATCTAAAATAGAGTTATGGATCAATATTTATGACCCCTAAAAGTTTAGTGTCCACATAATTCTCCTCTAGTTGAAAACAACTCAACTCCTATGACTTGACATGATTGAGACACTATAATTTATTATCATAGATACTTTTAATATTCCATTATTAAATCCATGTTTTGTCTTTAGGTTTTAGTCTTTCCCATTGTATCAAATTCCTGCTATAACTTTCTTGCCTTGTGTGCATTATCTTCTTATTTAGATCTTGCACTATCTTTTCCTTCTTATTTGGTACCTATTTCTACCAATATATTTTTTCATATTATTCTAATTCAAAATATAATCCATGGAAATAATATAAATATGAAACATTAAATATTTTATAGATATAATTTGTTTTGGTAAACTTTCCTCATAAGCTTTGTTATCGGTTTTATTCAAAATTTTGCACAGACTATTTTCTTGTACTTCACCTTATATGTGCCTATTGAAAATATTTATTTAATTAAATAAAACATCATTAAATGTACTTGATAAAATAACTTTGACCTTATTCAAAAATATTATAATATTTTAAACTTCTCATTATTTTACTATAGTTTTCTCCTCTCTTTTTATTGCAATTATTCTATATGCTTTGTAAATTCTTATCATGATCACTAACTCATTTTTTAATTGGTAATTATATGAAATCCAAAAAACTGATAGGATTTCTCCCATAAATAATATGAAATATTTATTTTCCTTTTGATATGTCCATTAAAATACTATATGCAAACTCAACATGTAGTACATCCAAGTCTAATTGCTTGGGCTTCTCTCCAACAATGCATCTCAAAAAAATTACAATGATATTGTTTAAAAATTACGTCTATCCATATGTATATATATGGTATGAGCTAGGAATTTTATATTTTTTACCAACTTCCTCCATAAAGTCATCAAAAAATGACCAATAAATTTTATCCGTATTTAATGTAATGTTTCTGGAACACCTTGCAATGTCACAACATACTTAAAAAATATTTATGTAAGTCTAGTGGCATCATTTATTTTATTTCATGAAATAAAATTAACCATATTAGAAAACCTATGTAAAAAAAATGAATCATTATCTCTCTGTGTGTTTGGTAATCCCAACACAAAATCCATACTAAAATTTGTCTAGGGTCTTCATATAACTAGTAATGACATGTAAACCCTATATTGTATTCATGGACTATATCCACTTGACATATTACACATCTCGAAACATACCATATCTCTCTCTAATTTTTGGCAAATATTGTTCTCCACAAAAATTTATGGTCTTATCCTTGCCAAATTGTCTAGGCAAACCACCACTATGAAATTATCTTATAATATTATACTTAATTTTATCCTAAATATTTTCATATATCTATGTAATGTTTTTTTCTCAAAAATATTAAAAAATAAAAATAAAAAAGTGCTTATTTTAGGTAAAATAAAAATCAAGCCTTATACAAGGGGTACATTTCTAGTGATTTTTTAATCTAATAAAGATATATATTTTATTTTAAATGAATATTCTTGGGATTGTGAGGAAAAGCATATGATATTAACTATACCTTAACATATTGATTTCAACCCTCATACTAAAATTTTTAATACAACCATGATATGGTTATGGCTTCTAGAACTACCTCTTTAGTTTTGGGATAATACTATTTTTAAATCCATAGGTAATTATGTTGGTTAATTTTGTCATGATGATCCCATAATAGGACAAAGGAGCCACTCTACTTATGCTTGAATTCTTGTCAATGTTGGTTTTATGAAAGAGCTCCTATCTTAGGTGGATTTGATTATGAGGGAAAAAATTGGGTACAACCTATTAATTATGAATCCTTACCTTTTATATTATGTATATGCTTTCTTACTAGACATTTGATCAATTATTTACCAAGAATCAACTATAAAAATGTAAATACCTAGTAGAAGGATGTGGCTCTAATACATATAATATTTGAAGCTATCATTGAGAGTGAGGATGAAAATGAACTTCTGAATATGGTCCCAAAAATACTTATGTAAATAGTCCCTTATAGGGAGGCTGAGGCCAAGGTTTATAAAAATAAAATTACTTGTAAACCTATCGAGGGTTTTTTGGCTCAGTCTCCATTATATAAAAATTTAGAAGGTGAAGGTTTGTTAGCAAGGGTTCCATTCTTAAATAATACTTAAGATGAATCTCTTGTTCTCTCCATTCATATCTTATCTAATTCAGTATAAGTATTTGACTGGATTCAGTGGTCAATAAAAAAAGGAAATAAGGAGTTAGAACCACTTATTATGACCCTCATACCATGAAAGGAAAATGGTTTTGAAAGGTGTTAGTTATCTCTTGGTTTGGTATCATTTAGTAGTCATTGTTGTTTTTTTATTTATATGTTTGTGTTGGGTTGTATTTATATCTATTTTTTTAGCATTATTATTTTATCTATTTGTTTACAATGCCTTATTATTTTTATGTAAAGGGTAGGTTACCTTTGTAAAACCCATTTTTACCATTAATTAAAAAAATGTTATTAAATTTTTTTCTTGTGGAAGCTTCACACTATGTAGAATTAAAATTTTATAAAGATTACCTTTACATATTATACAATTAAATAGATATTACTTCCATGGTAAAATTTCATTCTCTCATCTTAATTATGATTCATAAAGAGTGATCTAAAACATTGATTTTAAAAAAATTGTTTACATGGTTTTTTGCATAAATATTTATAAAACATTGGACTTATTTTTATCCTTAAATACATGGAAAGAGAAGGTATATTATTAAATTTTTTATGTTTATTTTTTATATATTAAACATAATAATAAAAATATGGTTTTACATTGTAATAATGAAATAACGCTATTGTATTATTCCAATTAAATAAATGTTGGTGTTGTTGTCTAGGATTTTTGAACCACCTTCTGTTTTCTAAATAGTAACTATTATGAGGAATCAGATGAATGTCTAAAATAGATCATCAAAATCATTTCCATTATAATGGGATTTATGAAAATTACCTATGAAAGAGTGGTTTATATGCATCTAATGCGATTGGTAGACATCTCCACACCATCAACCAACCCTATGATAAGTTATGTAGGATCCCCTTCTATCTTAGTTTTATAATTATGCCTCTTCCTTACCCATTTTTTTAACTTCCAAAGTTAAATGGTTATTTTCACTACATTTTAATATTTTTGGTATAGGTAATTACAATGAGATATATAGAGGATATTGCATCCATTTTTATAAGTAGCACATGTGCTTAGAGTAGTGTGTCATGTAATTTAGAGCTTACAATTGTGTAAGTTGAATATTATATGTGGACTTATCTACCCTACAATTGATATAGTATGACAATAATTATATATAATATTTCCTAAGGAATATCAATAAATGAGGAAAATTATTTCCATATCTATAACACTATGTATTTGTTATGATAATTATGAATGGAATATGCTCATTTTGAAATTGGATATTAAATTTATATTATAATTTAGTTTATTATTCAATTTCATGTGTTATTTATTACTTATAATTATTATCTAAAACTTATTAACCCTTGAGGTTCCTATTATAACCATTTCCATACTGCAAGTGTGATACTCCTTTCAAGTTGATGAAAAAAGTATAGTTTATGTTTCTTAGCACTAGGTCATAATATTGCATTGATAAAATGATCTATTTTTTTTCTCTATTATCAATAAGATTAATGAGATTAAGGTTTTAGTATGTTATGGAGTCAAAACTAGGATGTTATTTATGTTTAATTCAACCAACATACATTATAATTCTATAAACATGAGATTTTGATTTCAACTTAACTAGATCTATGGTGAGATATTAATCTACATAATTAACTCATGAGGAACTATGTTTTGAATTTAATAGCTAGTTATTTGATTGTATTTTAGTGTGATTATAAATATGGTCCTCTATGTATAACTAGAAGATATATTAGAGTCCAAATAATATTTTGAATTTAAAAAGGAGATACATAGTATGGTCAAATATGCTAGATGCATTTACCAATGTGTTTTTATCATAAACTAGATTTAATTTAAACTAATACACTAAAAAAAATAAGATCATAATCCAAATGTAATCTAAATACAACCCAAGAATAGTAAATAAATATTTTAATTTTATGAAATAAGGGTATAATTTGATTGAGAGTTGAAAAATAAGGGCCATTTAGGATTACTAATTTTTAAAAATTACATATGTACTAGCAGTGACTAAGAGTAATGAAAAAAATTCATTAGTAAATGCATAACAAAACACATATGTTACATTGATATAATAATTCATAAATAATGAATATTGAGCTAATTTTATATAAATTACCTATTTGATACTTTAAAATGATGTTATATCATTGTATAAACCTATCTTTTATTAAGTTTATTATGTATTGATTATTAAAAATCTATCTTATATTGTCAATTTCATGAAAAACCAACTAGAAATCCTTTCGCATGATCTAACCCTAGTCCAGTCAAATAGAATTTAAAAGAAAATAAATAATTAATGTAGTTATGAAGGGTATGCCTTGAATAGACTCCTATTCTTGGATAAGTTCTAAATTATAACTCATCCAATCTAAAAATTAATCTTTTATTTTTAAATTTCCCAACACTTATCCATAGTGTATGATATATGACAAAGTATTTTATTCTAAATCATATTCCACTAATTCTTATTTTAGTTATTGTATTTATATATAACACATCGATAGATGAAATTAAATTACAAATAAATATGCATGTGAGTATATAAATTTAAATGATGTGTAATATTTCTTTGTGATACCTCTTATATTAAATGTATTATCATACCTATGTATATACATAATTAGTAAATTAAAGTTAAGAACTTATTAATATGCAAGTTCACATTGTGGATGTAGGAAATCTAATAATAAATACTGAATAAAATATGAAACACTATGAAAACATTTTAAAATAAACATAACATACATGGAAACTATCAAATTAATTCAATAAAAATTATAATAGCATCAAGTTAGTTAATTAGATGGTAAATCTACTAAGGTTCACCAAACTAGAGATGTATATGTGTAAGAACACATAGGACAATCTGTATAAACAAATAAAAATGTCCATGTTATTAAGTAGTTTGGACTGATTAGTAACATGAATAATGAGCCTAGATGATTGAAATGAAATATAAAATGGAAATGTATGGATATACGAGACCCAAAAAGAAAATAATATATAAGAATAATAGAATAGTCTCAACCGATAGATATTGTGTTTGGATGGGGGCATACGCGTGCGCGCGCGCGCACGCACACACACACACACACACACACACACACACACACATTATAGGGTATAATCAATTCATATAAAATCAATTTATAGAGGCATACATTACATTAAAAAAATAGAAATATTTGAATGCATATTGCATGCAGCCACATAAAAATTACATAAAAAATAATTATGATTTTTCACATACATAACATTTTAGATGTGAGTTATTAAATATAACATTTAAATGAAAAAAATTATATATCAATTGGTATATATCTACAAGTACATGATTCTTGTTCATTTTCATAAACTCTATGATAGTTCATAATTGGCACACATTCAATGATGGATGATGATTGTTTATGCACATTTACCTTTTTTTTATTTAGCAGTATTAAAGTTATTTACTTGTAAAACATAATTAAAACATATCGAGTAGTGAGGAATCTTGAATCTACAAGTCTAAATGTAGTGGTGTATTCATGTTATTTTAGGTAATGTACTTTGAGTTTTATTCATGCTCAATGGCCATGGAATTTCCCACAAATAACCCATTATATGATTCCCACCTTATTATATTGGAATTCAAGACTTGAGCTAAATTAATTATTTGAGTTAATTCTATTGAGGTTAGCCACACTCAAAGGTCTCTACACTAATATAAACTAATTATAGTTGGGACATTTCTACTACCAATTCAAGGGTTTGCATAGTTAAACAAATTTTGATCATAGTCACAAAAACTATACATGTTTTCCAACAAGGAATAATAGCTATCCAATGCTTCAAAAGGAAGAATCATATCCATCAAGTCATTGGAAAACTTAGTTTACTCAAATATAGGTGTACTCCTTCCTCACTCTTAAAAAAAATTTAATTTAAAATATCAAATTTCAAATTTCATATATTTTCATTGACTACTACATGTTTATTGGAGTTTTACATAAATAAAATATGTACACATGAAGCCATATCCCAAAGGAAAAATATTCTATACACATTCAAATATACTTTATCCATTTAATATAGTATTAATAATTAATTTCACTACTAGCATAAAACATGAAAATAATTAGATATTAAAATATGGTATAAGACACTTCAAAATGTCACTTTTAACCTATGTTCACCATACTTGTATTATGAAAACATGTATACATATTATTTTCCATTATCTCACATACACATAGTTGTTATGAGTATGGCAAACCCAATTTTTTTCTATTCACTTACTTATAACTCGAATTATACATGAAACTAGTGAAATATATTACTCATACATCTTTATATCATAAATCTATTTTCCTATCTCCTGTATAATAACATCCATTTTTAAAAAATTTGGATATTGAAATAACATGATGTTAATGTTACTAACCATATCCTAAAAATGTATATGTTTAAAAACTAAATCATTCCTATGGATTAACCAATTTTATTAGAATGTTAGTGGTGTGATAAACTATCCATATTGACTTATATAAATACAATTCAAACTGACACATATTACTCACTTGGACTTATTTATCCAACATCTATACACTACCATACAATGAATAATTTTTCCCTATTCTTCCAAAATTGAAAATCAGTCACTATAAGTAGTCATCATCTAATTATGAATCACACTAATCAGAATCAAGAGTGAACATTTTCATTTATTAAAAGACATATTATATGTGCATTCATATATCAAAACATCATAATTTCAAATTAAAAGTAAGGGGACAATCTACATGTGGATTTAATTCCATTTCTATAGTACTAGACACTTAATTAGTGGTCAATCATCAATGAGGGTGATTAAGTTAATCTAAGCCATTACACTTCAATTTTTTTTAGTTTCATATTTTTTATAAGCAGAGAAAATTTTCCAATGATAAATAGACATATTTTTGAGATGTGTACATATTTAGGAGTTAGGATCATGCACACAAAGGTATCATAATAAGGCAAAATAGAATATATGGTCATATATAATTACATAATTATAGAAAAATAAAATTATCCACTTTACATAGTAACATTGATAGGTGAAACTTAGGATCACATTAGTTACACTACAAAAGATATGGATAGTTATAGATTCAAGTGTCTCTCAAACATAGTCTCATCCCTTTTTCACATTCAAATAGTCATAGTCAATAGGTGGACCATAAAATATAATTATCTTAACATATTTAGTATTGTATATATTTATCACATTCCTCTTATAAAAAAAAATTAGTGTTTTAAATTTAGTTTCATACTTTAAAATTTGAATTTTATATCTTATTTAGGATTTTAAAATACAAACTATGATCTAATAGTATCTGACCTCTAAACAAAAAAATCATATAAAGTATAACATAACTTCAAAATTTAGACAAGATATATGTTAAAATCATAAGATGTTTAGAATAATGAATGAAGCATGAGCAACCTATCGATGTGTGTTTTAGATGCAAGAAAACAATGATAGATATAAACACCCTTTAGTTTTATAGATTGTTAGTTTTTTAAATCCTAAAAAATGATTTATATTTTAAACTAAAACTAGTATAGGTATTGGGAACAAGTATAAGAGATTATTGGTTAAATACATTTATCAAGATGACAATATATAATACATCATTAATATATCTAGATCAATCTAGGAACAAATACTATATGAAAATAAATCTAATCTAAAAACATTAAAAAAATAATATATTATAACACAAATACTTGATATATTCATAAAAAATAACTCAAAAGAGATAAGGTAAGGTATAAAATATTTAATAATGTCAACCATACAAATTATATTATCTTTTATAAAAATCACATCAAACCAACATAAGCATACTTGTATTCAAATTATGTTAATTTTATATTAGTATTAACTACTCATGTTGAAAATCAAATTCCATTTTTTAGGAAAAATACTCCATTGTTTAAGAATCATATTACATTATTTAGAGACCATATCCAATTCTATTAGAAATTTTTTTAATACAATAAAAAATCCAACCCCTTGTATTTTTAGGAAGTTATAGAATATACATGTATAATTTTATTAAATTACCTGGAGTTATGTATATTTATAATTATTTGATTAAAATAAATAAAATATATCTTCATTAATAGAATAAATTAAATTTCACATTCAATTGATGAATAATTCAACAAACTATTCATCGAGGTAGAAAGTGATTCACTAATTAATTACGTAAGCTAATTCCTTATAAATTGTGAATTATACCACACATTTCTTTAATCAATGTAATAAGGACCTAAACAAGTTTTTACAAAAAAGTATAATTAAAAAAAGACACTAACCTCTTCTTTAATAAATTATAATAGATAGTTGATTCTTGAATTTCACTTATAAATTTATTATTGAGAGTTTTTAGGTGAATATTTACACTCATTTCATCCCTTTTAATATTTTCAGAAAGTGTCTATCCTAAGTTAAACTTAAAACTATGAAAGGTTATTAGGTAAAATAAATGAGGTCACAACCACCATACACAAATTCTATTTTTTTATGTGCCACTCTAAAAAAAGTTAAAATTAAAAATAAATGTGTGCATTCAATTATTCATTTATGCTACATGTTTTAATTGTTAAAGAAACTATTAGTTATTGATTAATAAATTAAAATTATCTTATCCTTTACTTATATGTTAATGAAATATAGATTTTTCATGACCTTTTATAAAACATTATAAATAATTTCTATTGTTATAATACATATCTCTCTTAACATGTCTACATGAACTATATATAATGGGATTCCCTAACCAGATAGAATAAAAAATACTTGAGGAAGTAAAAAAGAATGAGGTTGTTTAAGAGGATGTACAATTTGGGATTCATAAGTTTTATGGAGAAAATTTAAGGGCATGACAAGCTTGGTTAGACTCTTATTACAAATGATTATGAGGACAAAACCCTTAACATCAATGGGGTTTAGAATAAATTCTGAAAGAACTGATATCTCATATTAAAGTGTTGTATATAGACAAAAAAATATATGAAATAAGAAGGGAATATAAAAAAGAAATGGATATCTTTCTTCTAAAATGAAAATCTCTATAGATCCTTCACAGTGGGTTTGACTGAGAATCATTTCAAATGCCATTTGGAAAAGTTATTTTCCACTTGATGAAATAACATATTTAGATGGTATCATTTTATTTTTCTAAAATATTTTAGGCATGTTTTTCCCCATGATGATTCCATTCTACATTATGATCTCTTTAGAATCCTCCATTATGAAATATAAAAAGGGAATTACCCTACTCCTAGACATGAAGGAGTAATATTTATCATACATAAGTTATTTAATGGGATGAATCAAATCACTCTAGAAAATACTAATACTCAAAAGGGAAAAGCTGCAAATAACTTTGTTGACATAAAAAATATTAATAAGATATAGATTAAGTATCTTGATAGCGTCTATTACAAGGGTACAGAGGTTAAATATTCTAAGGGTATAGTAATCAAAATTTCCAAGGGTACAAAGGTTAAAATTGATAAAATTCAAGATAGTAGTATCAAAATGTGTCTGAGGAGTGCGGTAATAGAAACCCCTATGTTAGTCAAGTCTTTGGATAAAAATGGTAAAACAAGGAATTCTATAGGGGACTCAATTTTGGATAAAGAATATATGAATAGAACTAAGGATGTCAATAACTAAAATGACCTAGGCAAAGATATCAAGACTAATTAGTCCAACAATAAGATTATGGAAAAAGGAAGTAAAGGGAAGACCCCAAGGATAAATTCAAATATTGTATAGGTAAGCATCCTCATATTTCAAATGAAAAATTCAATAAATTAGTGATTCCTTTGAAAGGGATGAAAAATGTAGAAGGTAAAAACAAGTAGGTTCAGACCCCAGACATCTATTTGAAATTAAGACCCCATGTAAAGGTAAAGACAAATAGGTTCAACGTAGTAGGTGTCATAAATATGTTGAAAAATAAGAACTTCTTTTACAAATATATTTAAATCTTAAAATAATGAAGTGTTGCTGGGAAGACATTTCTAGAAATTTGGACATGGAATAGGCTACATGTTTACTTTCATGTTATGACCCCACTATTTGGAACCATTGTATAACTGATTTAATTAGGTACATTAGTATGGTTATTTGGATTACATTTAAAATTAGATCAATCTTTATATCAATCTAATGATATACACACACACATATGTGTGTGTGTGTGTGTGTGTGTGTGTGTGTGTGTGTGTGTGTGTGTGTGTGTGTGTGTGTGTGTGTGTGTGTGTGTGTGTGTGTGTGTGTGTGTGTGTGTGTGTGTTCAAGAGGAGCATACTTGTAATGATATATGTTATTTCTCATAATTGTTTAATTTTATACTCATTCTTGGTTAAGGAAGTTGATTTGTTTTAAAGCTCATGACTATGGCATGAATATATGTATAGGAATTTTTATTTTTTTTAAAAACTATTATGTTTTAATTGAATTCTAAATGCAAAGGCTTTTTTGAAATGAACGTATAAGTTATGAGTGCATGGGCTTGTGCATAAAATAAAATTTTCTCAATTTTATAAGTTTAATGCATTATATATAAGGGGTCTCTATTCTAAGACTACAAACTCCTTGAGGGAAGTTATTTGGACCATGAAGTGGTCATGAGACGTGTATGGGAAATAAATGTTAAATTTATGAATGAAGCTATGTTCCTCTTTAATGAAAAATTGAATGCTGGATGAAACTAAATTTTTTACCATGGACATGCTACAGTGATTAGGCCTTATCATTAAGACAAACCATGGTTAGGGTTTTATCTTTTATGGGCACTAAATAAACTACCATTAGGTTATTGTATTGGATATAAAGAGAGAGAGATGAGTGAGGAGATTATGGGAAAATTTAAGGGTTTCAAACATGCATAGGTTATTGTCATGATGGGCAAGAAAGGAAAAGGAAGAGGATAAAAGAGAGGAATAAAATGAAAAACATATGAAAGAAGGAACAAAAGATCGATGTAAGGTATAATATAGATCATATTGGTGTGGCACTACCATGGGAGTAATACCAAGATAAAACCTTAAATACATATTTTTCAGGCATGTGCTTTTCTCCTTCTGGGTTTAAATTTTGTATTTTGAATTTTGTATTAATATCTACAAGTTATTTGGAACCCTATTGGTTATATTATATTGTGAGAATATTTTATTATTCCCACCCAATAATATGCCATTTCAAGGGTAAAATTAAGGGTTTAATATGAAGTTATTTTGAGGAAAAATCTGCTTATTATGCTTTTAAAAAAATTGGGTATGACCCAAATAATATCTTTTTTTTCTTTGATTAAGTGGCTACCTACTTTGACTATGTTAAGCCATAATAGAGGGCATAGTAATTGTATATGATGTAATTAAATTTGCATGATTTTTTCAATAAATTGATTATGTTTTTTTCTTACTTAAGGTTATAATATGTAAAAATGGTATGTATTTCTATTTGGTGAAGATGGGGAGAATTTCCCCAATTGTTGACATTGCCACTTGGTAGGAAATTTATTTTGTTCATTAGAAATTATGATGTGCATATCACAATTGGATATTATTTTTGGGTATTAATTATAGTGGGTATATCTTGGACTTGAATCATCTTACATATCTAATTAAACATTGGCTGTAGTATTTAACAATGTGTGAAACTTGTTTACATAACACCTCCTATTGATATTGTAGTCATATTAGCCTAGGCTTCCACTTTTAGTGATAATAGTAATAGTTCAAAATTAATTTTTGAGCTATGTTTACTTATTGTATGATGAATATTTGGTATGAATTGACAAACTATGAAATATTAACTCTAGGAATTGATAT
>JARHVA010000380.1:5220000-5230000 GCA_037957365.1 Torreya grandis | reverse complement strand
TCCATTGATCTATAGCTTTTCCTTGGTTGGGTTGACCCTTCCTAATTTTAGTTATGTATGAGTAAGCCTCACTTGTCGACCATTGACTTGTATGGGTAGGTCGATCGAAAATAAATGGTAAAGACTTCACTCTTAGAATAAATGGAAATAGTTCTCAGTATATTTTGATGGGTTGTATGGGGAAACCATCATAAAAATTTTGGAATAGTATGACTCAGGGAAGACCAAGAGTTTAACTTAAACCTATAGGGATAAATTGGGTATGAGGAGTGGGTCTACTTGTATAAATCATTTAGCTTGCACTTTCTACTAGTTAGGGGAATGTCTTGAGACTTTCAAGAGCTGCGAAGCATGAATGGTGGTTATAACCATTGCTAGAATCATAGGTAAGACCACTATAATCTATTTTTCAATAAACTAAATATCTAGTTTAAATTGTTGAAAAGATTTCAATGTTGGAATTAAATAACTAGCATGCCTCTTGTAAGTTGTATGGTTATAAGTGGTGTAAGAATGTCTCCATGAGTTTATGTTCATCTTAGTTTGGTAACATTATTCAAAGTCATGTTTTCCTTTGGTGATCCATGATAGTAAACCTTGGTAAAGGTGTGCTAAACTATTGTATATATGCAGTTGTTTTACTTGAAACCATATATATATATATATATATATATATATATAATTTTAGTTGACTGATTTGTGACATGATGAGATCTAAATCACAAATATCCTTGTTAGGTATTGTTAGATTCTCTATGATTTAACATAAACATAAGGAAGAGGCTACTTACTTATTTTTCTCATTTTATTATCATTCATTATGGATAAATTATGATTTTTATATATCTATAATTTACTGATAGTTAGGGTAATAAATTATAAGTTATTGTTTGGATTGTGTGTTATTACACCTAATTATTCATAGAAACCACAAAATTATTAAATATTATGTCTATTTCTTGGGGAACATCATATTACTCCTAGTAATGGAGTTGTAAGCTAAGTCTAGGTAGGTTTTTAGGTTGAAACGTTACATATGGTTGGCCAAATTTCAACTATTTTAACCTAGAAGTGAGTAAGTATTATGCATCATAATACTAAGGTGTTGAAAATATATATATTCATCTGAGTTTAGGCTTGATTTTTTATGTATAATTATCCCTTCAAGTTGAACAAAGGAACTTGTGGTTTTGTCACTCTAAAATGCTATAAGTTATTAAGTGTGTGAATATATTTTGATACTATGATGATTTTAATTGATCATGGGTATATTTTAATCCCAGAATGAGGTTGTGATGTCCTTGGTTATGATTTACATCAATGAGGATGGTTAATTAATTTTAGGTTCAGTTTTGACATCCATGAGGATGTTATGATGATCATGAATATATATTTTACATCTGTAAGGATGTATTTTGTGACTGTATCTATATTTATGGTTTTGAAAACTATAATTTACATGATGATATGATATTCACCTAGATCCTTGGATAAGTTCATCCTTTCCTTGAGATTATGTTACATGGAAGCAAGCATTTTTAGTCAACCTTTGACTTGTTAAAACATGTGAAATGGAAGAACACCGAGAAGAAAATTATTGTTGGAATCAAGAAACCATGATTGTTGATCATTTGTAGCTTTCATTGGTGATATATCATATTATTAGGAGGTACAAGACTCTTGGGAGGTCTAATGATGTAACTTAAACCTAGAGGTCCTAATGAGTGAATATGACTTACTTTCTTAGCAAAGTAAGAATTTTTTAGGATATCTTATTTTTATTGATTATCATGATCCATCTAATCCATGAGGCATGAATATTTTTGGTAACTTTTTAAGACTCATGGATTTATACTTATGGTCTATGTTGAAACACAACCTTCCTTGAAAGTTTTGGATTAACTTGAGATCCTTGAAAATGATCATGATGTTATATGCTAGATATTGTATGTCATATTGGACTAAATTTTGATACATAGGTACATTAAAAAAGTATAATTCAACCATTCCTCACTTTTAACTTGGACATTGATCATACCTACCACTATTTTTCTTAGTCCTTAAACTTCAATGCCTAATAATAGTCTTTGACCTTATCTCTAGGTTTGTTAGCATCCTATACTATATCCTTATTTATAAATCCTATTGGAGTCATTAATAACTATCATTATATCCCTCATAAATCTCACATTCGTTCCCCTAACTCATTTCATTCACTATTCTATCTCCTTTCAATCATTCACTCACTAGCTTTACACTAGGTTCACAAGTCAAGGCACAAAACACCAAATCTTGTTTTTTACCTCATGAACATAAAATAACTTAATGTATGACCTTACCTGATCATATCACACTTTTATCAACCCATTTTAACCTCTCAATCCCTTTCCATCCTTCACTTACACACCTCTACTCATTAGTGAGAGCACATGACTTATATCTTTTTTTAAACAAATTCCCTTGGTTTAGACAATATGTAAGTCCTAAAAAATATATAATTCCATATTTGTGAATCTATTATATTATTAATACTTCCATTTAAGTTTCCTCTCCTAAATCCGTCTATAGATAGTCTTTCCTTTGTAAGCTCCTTGCCAAATAGGCCTTTGAGCCCTCCTTTTAATTACTCAGTCACCAAATTTTATCTATATGACACTATACTATTTTTAAAAATATTTAATTATTTTAAAAACACCAATATATTCATTATTAAAAAGTTTCAATCATTTTCCCTAGCTAAAACTCAAGGTATTAAGTTTTTAGTTTCAAAACCTAACAAGTTGAATATATAGGCCAAGATGAGTTTAAATGACATATTTTTGGTTTTAGGTCATTTGAAACAGATATAATACCTTCCAAAGGTCTATCCTGACAAGATAAAACTCTATAAATATATATGGCTCTTTGATCCACTTTTTTATAGTTGTAATCATACAAACTACATAGCTATGTGTGCTCTTTACGGGAGTATGTAATGGTTTAGCAATTTGTCTGCACTCCAAATGGTTTCAAATCACTAAATGTAATATTATTAAAAAAATATTATCCTTAAAATAAAACCAAAACTCATCTACTCAATCCCCATTAACTTTATCAAACACCTACATTTATTCTTTAGCATATGACTGAGTGAAGCAAGGTATTGACTTTGCAACAGGGTTCTTTCATTATTGTGGACTATGCATTGAATTTTTACTATTATATATGCATTAAAAAAAATAATATAGATTCCTATAAATAATAATTATAATTACATAGCATTTTAACAAACATAACCATGGTCTGTATCTCAATACACATCAACATACCTTTTATTTGTAACTATCACAAGTTATAATAGGGTTCATAGAAAAAGGTGTCCTCTTACTAAGTTTATCCATTATAAATCACTTCATTAAATCACCATAACATCTTAAATAATTAAAAAATATTAAAGGTTCATGTTCCATAGAGTTATTTCCTTGTCAAAATTGATAAACCAACCAAATCATCTTTTATTTGACTGTAACCATGTATTATTTATGTCAAACTTATAACAACACAAAATGTGATATGATCATGGCCTCAAGGGAATTTTTCATGGAAACATACAAGTAATAAAAATCCACCCATTTTACTGAAGGATTAAACACACATAAAACACTTTTCTTTATTAACTTGAATCATCTTTCATTACACATACAATCCATGAATGGACTTTGCCACCTTATTGGAGAGTTTTACATTCATATTTTTTTTGGTTTTTCACTCTCCTTATTATAGATCTATCTATAAATTCCTCCTACTCTCATCTCATCTCTCACATTATCCTTATCACTCTCTAACCTCTTCACGCATTTATTCATTTTCTTCATATTTAATGCAAACTAGCTCCTACATTCAAGTACCAACCTCATGTTGGGTTTGGTGGTTTCAAAGAAGAACTCTATACCACCTTTCTCTCCTAACACGATATTTTATACATAGTGTAATATATTGTGACATTACATGACCATATAAACACTTATCTAACCTCCTCTATCATCATTCAACTCATATGACTCCTTTATGCTTGGGTCTCACAATTTGAAATTCAAATTATAATTTTAGGGGAAAATTCAACATGCTCACAACCAAATCCTAATATGGATTCTTAAGATTCTAATTCACTCTAAATGACCCTATATATCATTCACACATGTCTAAGACTCAAAATTGGTAACAATGACCCCTATCAAGCATATAGAAGTACAATAACTAAAAACTAGTTTGGATTGCTAGATGCTCCTACATCATACACCCCAAGAGGGAGAAAAAAAAATTGAGGGACAAACACAATACCTTTCTTACTCTTTTTCCATGTTTTCTTCATTTGATTTTCTTTTTTATTTTTTTTCACTTTTATCATTTTAATCTTTCTCCATTCTATCCTTCTTAGTCTTCAACATGTTTTTATTTACTTTCTTCTTGCATTTTCTTCTTCTCAACTCTTTCTATGTTGAAAGTGTGCATTTCTTCAATTCATTTTCAGTCATCTCATGGTTCTCATACTCTTATTCATCCTTATCTTCAGTTATACCTATACAAACACCATCATCTATATGCATTATATGAGTGTCATGAGTCCAAATTACCTCTTTATAAGCTCCTTGAGCTTCTATGCTTAGTTTTAGTGCTCTCCTAACTGGATTTATCTTCATACCAGCTTGTTCATCCTATTCAATTAGCTTACCTCTTGGATACACTTCTAGGAAACTTATTCCACCATATTCTTTATATTATTTTTCTTCCAATTAAATTTCAATATCATGTAAACATATCATTTTATTACCATGTTTTTCACTCATTCTTTTTAATATTTTCCATGATTTATCATGATTTCTTATGACTCATCCTTTTTTTCTTCATTTGCTTATGAGGTACAACCTCTTTTTATTGATCTATACTTAAAACATTCACCTCACTAAGGCATACCATTTCTTGTTCAAGATATTTAAAAATATCTTCATGGCTATCATCATCCATGCCATTCTAATGTTCCTGATTTGAGTCTTCTTTAAGCTCACTCATTAGCTTCTCATGTTCATCTTCACCTATATGCAGCCCTCTCAATAGATTAAAAATCTCTTCTAACATCTCAAATTATTATTTAAATATGAGAGAATCTATATTTCCATTATCCACATCAAATTTAGGATCTTAACATTTTAGTAATTTCCTCCCATTATCCAAGAAATCTTCATTCTTGTACAAGTATCTTTCATTGTTAGTATTTTATCTTTCACCTATATTCCCATTAGTGTTCATTGAAAATATTTTCCATGTTTTAATATCTATTTCCATGACCTCATCTAATGATTCAAATAATTCATATTTATATTAATCATACACTACTTCCTTACCTTTCCACTTTCTTGTCATTTCTTTATAATCTTTATCTTGTCTCTTGATTGGACTACTCATCTGCATTTTTTTTCTTTATCCTTTCTTGGATTCATGACTTAAATTTTGTTTTTGACATTGAAAATTTCTTCTTTCCCTATGTTTTTTTAGGTATATCTGTAAAATTAGGTTTTTGTAACCCTTCCATGCTCTTTATGATCCATACCTTTCCTTGCATTTGTTTTGGCTGAGGTAGGCTTCTTGCCTTACCTTCTTCATGCTTAGTTTTTTAATAAATTTTCATACTGATTTGATGTAACCTACTCTTCATCCCTTTTATCCTTGTTTGATCTTGTCCTTCACTTGTTCTCTTTCCTTTCATGACCTCTTGATTAAGGTTTACCTTCTCTATCTCATTACTTGATGCCTTGAACAACTTAGGCCAAACATAACCATACTCTTGTACTCTTATTTAGGGTTACACTTTCTTCCTCACTTGTCCAAACTATATGTTATCACCTTTATTCTCATATGTAAAATCATAAACAATGCCTAAGCATTCATTTAATTCCATATATGATTATTTCATGGTTATTTCTTCATTCATGTCTTCATAACATGTATTCATATCTTCTTGGTGTGATTTTCTTCTTCCTTCAGTTACAATGCTTGTCAAATCATCATAAAATTATTCTTATATCTCATCATTAACATGCTAATATTTTTCATTGTTCATCATATTGACTTCTACAACCAGTTAATTTCCTTCATCATATTCTTATATCTTGTTTAGTGATTTACTAGACCCATTCTTCACAAGCCTTAAGGTCTCATTTTTTATCTTCATCAAAATTTCCTTTATACATGCATATACACACTCAAAATAAACATTAAAATATAAAACAAGAGACCAACAAGTCTCCATGACTATCTATTTCATAAACATTATCCTTCTTTTCTTATCTTCTCCCTCAAGTGCTTTTCTTGGCACTTTTCTCTCTATATTCTCCTCAACGAGAACTCTTTTCTCAATTTCTTTATCATGTTGATCTCTTGGAAAATATTAATCCTTTATACCTCTATGTATTTTACCCTCTATTTTCTTATCTTATCCAAAGGCATTAATCTTATGCCATATTTCTCTCTCTTATGTGCCTCTAGTGGCCACTTTACTTTCTTCATCACATTAAAGCCAATCCATTGGCTTCCTTGATCCTTCATGAGCTTCACCATGAGATTTACCATCCTAAAAATCTACCCAAACACTCTTCTTATCTCTTTTTATTCACTTTATATGCCTTTCTTAGACCTATATCTTAACATGCTTACCCACTTGCCTCTTATACCTTTCTTGAATCTTATTTTCTTTTTCTACTCCATTGTCTAGGAATTATATTCATTAGTTTCGAGTCATTCTCATTGGACTTAGTGTATTTTTTTTTCTCTTAAAAAATATTAAATTTATCTATAATAACCTCAATAGGTCATACCTACATCACACTCCTTTCCCATAATACCTCTGCAATGTCATCTCATGCACTCTTCATAACATTCTTGATAATCTCACATTAAAAATATTTAACAACTAACTCAAAATAAAATGAAACCAAGAGATAATGTGGATATGATATCAAATTAATTATAGGTACATGTGAAAATTCTAATTTCACCATTCTTGGCTTTGAACTTGGATATTGATCATAACTACCAATGTTTTGCTTGGTCCTTAAACTTCATTGCTCAATAATAGTTTTTGAACTTCTCTCTAGGTTTTTTAGCATCCTATGTTATATCCTTATTTATCAATCCCATTAGAGTAATTATTATTGGTTATTAAACCCCTCATAATTCTAACATTCATTCCCTCAACTCATTTCATTCACTATTCCATCTCCATTAACTCATTCACTCACCAACTTCATACTAGTTTCACAACTCAAGGCACAAAACACCAAATCTTATTATTGACCTCATAAACACAACATACCTTCATGTATGACATAAATCATCATATTACACTCATCTCAACCCCTTCTAATCTTTAAATACCTTTCCATCCTACACTTACACACCTCCACTCATTAGTGAGACTACTTGGCTTGTAGCAATTTTTTTCCAAAAATTCCTTCGTTTAGAACAATATGCAAGTCCTCCTAAAGATATAATCTCATATTTTTTCACCCACTAGATTATTACTACTTCCCCTTAAGTTTCATCTCTTAAATCCTTGCATAGACAGTATTTCCTTTGTAAGCTCCTTGCCAATTAAGCCTGTTAATCCTTACAATTTCTCAGTCAACAAATCTATATTGTACGACACTGTAATAGTAGTAAAAATCTTTAATACTTTTTTAATCACCAAAACATGCCTGACTACAAAGTTTCAAGGAATTTCCATGCTTAAAAATCAAGATATTAGGTTTTTAGTTTCAAAACCCTAGTTATAATTAAATATTTTTGGTCTTAGGTCATTTCAAATAGATATAATAAATTCACAAATTATTTACTAACAATATGTAATTCTCTAAATAGTTATGTCTCCTTGATTCACTTTTTTATACTTGTAATCATACAAACCACAAAGCTCTACATGCTCTTTAGGGGAGTGTGTAATGGTTTAGTAATCTATATGTACTCCAAATGGTTTCCAATGACTAAATGGACTATTATTAAAAAAATATTTTTCTTCTAATAAAACCAAGACTCAACCACTAAATACCCATTGACTTCTCAAACACCTACATCCTTTCTTTACCATATGACTGAGTGAAATAGGGTATTCATTGTGAAACAAGGTTCCTAAATTATTGTGGACTATGTATTGATATTTTACCAACTATTATATCTTCCCATAAATCATACTTTTAAATACATACTATTATCTCAAGTATAACCATAGTATGTATCTCAATAAACATCAACTTACCTTCCATTCTTAAATATCATAGGCTATAATAGGGTTTATGGATATAGATGTCCTACTGAGTTTCTCCACTCAAAAAAATCATTCAATCACCATGACATATTACCTAATTCAAACACCTTAAGGGTTAAATTTCCATGGATTTCATTCTTTGTTAAACTTTAGAAACCAACCAAATCATCTTCTATTTGACTTTAACCATGTATTATTTATGTCAGACATATAATAATACAAAATGTGATATGATAATGGCTTTACAGGCATTTTTCATGTAAACATAAAAATAAGAAAATTACAGCCATTTTATTAGAATAGTAAACATACACAAACAACTTTTATTTATTAACTTGAACATCTTGCATTACACATATAGTCCATCAATGGGCTCTCCCACCTTCTTGGAGAGTTTTACATTCTTTTTTTTTCACTCTCCTTCTCAAAGATCTATCTCTACCATCCTCTTACTCTCCTCTCAGATCTCAGATTCTCCTTATCACTCTCCAACCTATTCATGGACTTACTTCTTTTCTTTATATTTCATGCAAACTAACTCCTACACTCAAGCACCAACTTCATATTGGGTTTGGTCATTTCAAACAAGAAATATCTACCACCTTTCTCTCCTAACATGATATTTACATGGTGTCATCTATTATGACATTTCATGAACATATAAACACTTATCTAACCTCCTCTATCATAATTGTACTCATATGACCCCTTTATGTTTGGGTCTCACAATTTGAAACCCAAATTATAATTTTGGAGGGAAAGCTCCACATGGTCATAACCACAACCTAATATGGATTATTAAGATTATAATGACCTATAATTGACCTTATATATCTTTCATGCATTAATATGACCTAAAATGGGTAAAAAATGCCCCTAAAAAGCATATAAAAGTTCAACAACTAAAAATTAGCTTGGATTATTAGATGCTCCTGTATCACATTTGGACATTAGGTAGACTGATGAGGACCATGGACCCTTTTTCTTTAATTACTAGTGTGTTTAAGTGGTTTCATGTGAAAATACCTTGTAATAATTTACCAAACCTCTAGATCCACATGTGTGACATTGTATTGTGTTTCCTTCAGTGCACATAAATTGTTGTATGTTGCGTAAACATTCTATATTGTGTTTATCTAAACTTATAAATTTTCTATTTTATGTAAATGTAATTAGTTTTTGAACCTCCATATTGACCCTTGATATTATTATTTTTATATGTATAAACTTTTATGATGTGGTGTGATCATGAACCACCTTGTGATGTAATTTTTCCTTCCTGAATCACCTTCTATTAATTGAAAATATGCCAAGGTATAGTTAATTTATTATATAGTGGGATCCTACATCACTACTATATAATTGAATTTAGATGAAAATATGAGTTTTAGGGTAAAGATAAAACTATATGCATGATGATTAGATCGTGTATGGGCTAGGGAGTGAAGTCTCATGTAGGCTAAAATCTCACTTCTCCCCTTTGCACAAAGTAGCCACCTGATTTGTTTAGGCTATACACCATGAGCCCCATAACATGGACATGGGATTTTCATGCATAATGGTCAACTCTTATATTTAGTGTTCTTTTAACCTCCTGTTTAAGGTTGTTGTATAATCATCCTTGTGAAATTTATTAATGTAACCTTATGAAGCACTAATTGGTCCTAAGAATTGGAGTTTTATGTAAAATTAGCAAGATTGAGG
>JARHVA010000380.1:5175000-5215000 GCA_037957365.1 Torreya grandis | reverse complement strand
GTTTAAATTGTATCTATTGTATCCATAATAGTTAATTCTTAGATTTGGATTTAACTTTGAGTAAGGATCATTGTGAGAGGTTGGTATCATAAAGACAAGTGGTATTATTAATATTAGCCTTGATCACATATCTTACCTTTGGCATTAATTTTCCTTTGGTGGTGGATGGAAATCATTAAAATTTTATGTTTAAGAAAGAGGTACTTAGTTATCATATGTATTCCAATATGTTATTTTACTTTGTATGGTAGCACTCACTTGAGAGAAAATGAATTGTTTGAAATAATATAATAGTTATGATTATATGAGAGATGGGTGATCTTCTCTATTCTAAATTGATATTTTATGCATTATTTACCTTGCCTCATAGGAAATACTTTAGTATGCATTACCTATTTGTTACAAATATTATATAATGATTCATTGATGATTATTCTTTTATAAAAGGGATAGTTACAGTAGTAAGTAATATTAGACTGATCAACTTTATTTTATGTGTAATTAAGTTAGTTGATTGTTTTCCCTTGTTGATCTTATTTTTATTAAAATAGAATTTAATTCTCAAAATATTTACTGAGAAGGAAGGACACATTACCAGCGTTATGCTGACACATTTTTTTCACCCTTTTTAGTGTTGAGATTTTTATACAATTTGGCTCTTGTTTTGTAAATTTGATTATCTATTTACCTTATCACTTTCTCAAGTGTTTTATACACCATTTTTAGCCCATGAAGGTTTTTACGATGATAAAGTTGATGGTTGAATTTATTTTAATGCAATAATTATTATAGTTGACATAAATTATAGTGACTTTCTAGTTTAAACATTTATATTTATATGTTAACATAATGGTTTCTTATGCATATGCCTTTACGCTTGTATATATTTATATGTTAAAACTATCAAACTTTGAGGGTTGTTCGAGCTATTGTTTACACCTTATTATTATGACATTAAGAATCAATGGTGTAGTCTTTTATATGTAACAACTTTATATTTTGAATTATTTCATTTGTACCTATAAATGACATCCTTATATTAAGGATTGATTATGTCATATTACACACACACACACACACACACACACACACACACACACACACACACACACACACACACACACACACACACACACAGATATATATATATATATATATATATATATATATATATATATATATATATTCAAGTGATCCCATATATAAGAATGGTTAAATTTAAGTTATTATAAATCTCCTTGTTTTGAGGAGGGTTACACATGTAGTTTGTAAAATAAAGGCTATAATAGCCATGGAGAGAATATATATAGGTGTTAATGTTGTTCAACTAGCCTCAGGCTATTAGATTATGTTATGTAAGATGATGGTGTTATTCTATTTCCTGTTGATTAGTTATGAGGTTCTTGAGGCATTCTTATTATGTGTACATATTAACATTATCAATCTTGTGAACACTTATTGCTTAAGTAATTAAGTGTAGAGATTCATTTCATATATGTATATATACATGTTTATAATTATTCCATTCCATTCTAGCAAGCGATAGAAATATATAATGTAAATACAATATGTTATGGCTTTGTGATAAACTTGTTAATTAAGACAATATTCTAGCTATGCACTTTGCCATATTGATTAAGAATAATGCTTAATGGATGTGTTGTTACACACTATCACTTCTATTAATATTGGATGTTAGTGAAAATTTATTTTATTTTATTAGTACAAGCATGAAATATTTAGTCTATTGTAAAATTAATGAATCGGTCATTATTGACTTGTACATGTATGAATTCAGCCATGATTTAATGGTTGTTAGCATGACCTATGGGTGGAAGTTTAAAATCTCATCACATTTCAAGATTTGACACATTACTCCTTATAATGCATGGTTATCCATGTGAAAATAATATGTGGTGTTGTAGATGGATATCTGTTAATACAACCCATAGTTGGTCTAATTTTATGATCTTGTAATTAGCCTAATAGATGAATCACCATTTTAATAAGTCATTGTTTTATTGTCTAAACCATTTAATTATTATTAATTTAAGGAGTTTAATTGGACCATTAGTTCAAATAACTTATGGTAGAGGATCTATTTACGTAATCCTGACTTGTTATCACTATTAATGATGGTTCATTATAACAACTAGTGGTTATCCTATATCGGGTAACAATCTCAATGGATGATTCATTGGTTTTATAATGAGATGGTTATGTAAATTATGTCCTTTTCATTAGGTGCACTCTTTCTTAGTGAATATTAATTATTCATGTTGGTTAAAGGTGTGAGATTATCTAATGCCCCTGGTAAATATTATAAAGTTGCCATAATCCAAAGCTTGGTTTGTTGGTACCATTGGTTGTCCTTTTAGGACCTATTATACATGTTATTATATCTCATTTTTATTCTAATTATATAATTAATAATTGCTAGTAAGATGACTCATTGTTATGAAAAATCTTACCCTAGGTTAGTTACCTTCTTATAAGGATATCTAAGGGCTTAAGAAAACCTTCGTACCTCATGAGTTGCCAAGATATAACTGTATAAGGTTATCGGATGCATATATCAGGTTAAGGATCCCTAGGTGGTTTGATGGATAAATGGAGTGCCTTATAAAGGTTTGAAGGTTATTAATGTGGACTCACACACTAATACCCATCAAATGGTGTATCATCCTTTAGACAACCCTCTTTTCTCTATGTAATCCTTTAGCGATGGTCATCCTTGCATAAGTATCTCATTGGCCCAATCCATTATGAGTTATCTAATCATCTTATGAAGTTCCATGATTATTAAATAATGCATCGTAAGGTTGTGTAGTGGGATCTACACGTAGTTATGTTATGTACTTTGTTAGTAATCCCTGATTTATTCAGGTTATTTCATTTTAATTGCTTTAATATATTGGCATTTATTTAGATGTTTTTAAGTTATTTTAGCTTGTGGTTTAACTATTTTTTGTTCCTTTTAGTCTTGTCTCTTTTTTGGACTTTGGTAGTCCTTTGGATCCTTTTTATTTATACTTATCCTAGGCTTTATAGACCCTAGTAAAAAAATCCCTCCTTTAACCATAACAAAAAACATGTCTTCATAAATAAAAAATTCATTTTACATTAACACCTTCAAAATTTATATATATCAAAAATATATATAAATAAGACTAAAAAATTCTCAAACAAATTCAAAATATAGATATCAATTAAAATATATGGACAAATCATGATACACATAGAAATTCCTTAGTAGTTTACATCTGTAGATTATACATGGAGATTGGAAGTTTAAAATATTAGATGTTGCACATATTATGACACTTATATTTCTAAAGACATTTAAAATTTATATCCAATATTAATATTTATTTAAATTATTTCCAATATTTAAAATGGAACTAAAATAATATGTTATTTCAAAATATATGACCAAAACATCACTCAAAAAAAATTATGTGAAAAATATATTCACAGATACTAAGTTGTGTAGATTGAAAGTTGTGTAGTCTATAAGTCAAAAATATTAAGGTACTTATGTTTACAAAAATATTTCAAAATTATATCCACCCCAAATATCTCTGAATAATTTTTTTTATGCTTCAAATTCTTGTCAAAAATATACGGCTACAACACCAAACACATATAAAATCCTATGCACATTGTATGCATAGATTACACATGTATATTGTGAAAGTTTTGGATTTATTAAAATTTGATAATAAAAATATAATTACAATGCCTCATATATAGATGAATGGGACTAATTATATAATATTTTAAACAAATTTAAAATAGCTTATTAAAAATCTAAACTAATTCTTTAAAACACTGACATAAATCACACACTAAAATTATCCATTTATGTTTTAAAATAAAAATGTACTAGCTTAAAAACTAACACCATAACAATTAATAAATATTATAACACTCCCACTTAAATTTTACCACTATCTACTTCAGCATTCATAATTCTGAAATTCCATCTTAGACCTTGAAAATTCTCCTATACTAATGCCTTTGTAAATATGTATGCCAACTCGTCTTCAAATCTAAAAGACTCTAAATGGATTTATCCATTGTTCACTAAATATCTAATGAAATGATACCTGATGTCAATATGATTGCTTATTTGTTGTAACAAAATACTAATGTAGAATTATCCTACTTATGCAATAAATTTGTCAACACCATCTGCATCCAAATTGATTGTCAAGAAACTGATGTTCATGCCACATACTCTACTTTAGATGATTAAATTGTCACTATAGTTCTCTTATTTTATTGACATGAATCAAAACCAATGAAATGATGAAAAACATATCTATAAGTAGCCTTCTTATCATCTGTGTTATATAAAAAATCATTATCAATATAGTTGATCAAATCAAAATCATTAATTTTCTAATATAATATTCTATATCCTATTTTTCATGCAACATATCTAAATATTCTCTTCCAAAAATTTTAGTGTGAGTCTTTTGGTGACTCCATAAATCTTTAAATTAAGCTAACTTCATACACAATATCTTGCCTTGTAGTTATGAGGTACATCAAACTTCCAACAAGTCTTTTGAACATAGTTTGATTAACATTGGATCCTTTATCTTATTTAATAATTTTTTTACCTATTGCAAGTAGGACTGCTATTATATTGTAATTAATAATCTTGAATCTTCTCAAGACATTCATGGCATTTTAGATTGATAAATAAATATAACATTATCTGATTGAATAACTTCAATACCTAAAAAATATCTCATCGATCCTAAATTTGTCATTTCAAATTCTTTTTTCATTGCTAATTTGAACATGTCTATAATTTATATTAAATATAAATTCATCAACATATAAACATAAAATCAAAATTTGACCTTGATTACTGATTTTTGTGTACAATGTAGGCTCACAACTACATATTTTGAATCCACTGCTTGGAAAGTATGAGTTAATCCAAATATAGCATGCTCTTTATGATTTTTTGAACCCACAAAGAGCTTTATTCAATATTTATACCTTGTATTCATGTCCATTCCCTTCATAACCTAGTGGTTATTCCACATATAGTTCTTATTCTAGAAATACATTCAAAAAATATGATTTGACATCCATTTGGTTAACCTTCAAATTGTTTTTCATTGTTATGGGTAAAATCATCCTTACTATATCAAGTCTTGAAGATATTATAAATGTATCTTTATAATCAATTTCATGTTGTTTAAAAAAAACATTTTCTACTAACATTTATTTATACTTGTCAACTTCTCATTCTACACTAAACTTGGTCTTATAGACCCATGTGACTCCTATAATGTCTTTACCTTTAGGGAGATATACTATCTCCCATGTCTCATTTCATTCAATAAAATTCATCTCTTCATCCATAGCCTTGATCCAATGATATTATTTAGCTTATTCTTCAAAATATGCAAGATCATGAGATAATAAAGTAAAATTTTAATATAAATCTAAATTATCTTTTCTTTTATTATAATAAAATTTCTTATTTTCTTGCCTTTGTACCTTAATCTTAATGACGAAAGTGTAGGATCTGATTCATTACTTCCTTTTGAATTGAGACTTGCATGCACAAATAATTCACCTAGCACAAATTACATGGTGTTATTAGCTCTTCTATATTAGCTCCTTATATATTTCTTGTTTGATTACCTATTGCTTATGAACTTGGTTGACCACCTTGGGCAACTTATTTTATTGATTTTCTTTCTTCTTCTTTAGGTATTGATTCTCTAACTATAGTTGTTCTGTCAATACTTCCATCCCAAGCTTCCTATTATTTGAATTCAACATCTCTACTAATGATTAACTTCTTGGTAATGGGATTTTACAACTTATAATCTTTTGACTTCTCACTATAACCAATAAATATATAATTTTCACCTCTATCATCTAGCTTTATTCTCATTTATTCTAGTGCATGTGCATATCCCACATATCCAAAAACTCTAAAGTTAGATACACTGTGCTTTCTACCACTACATGATTCCTTTATAATTTTATCCTTGACACTCTTTGTAGGACATATATTAAGAATATAAACTACTTATGCAATTACTTATGCCCAATATTCATTAGATAAGTGTTTTACCTTCAACATGCTCCTAGACATTGAGTTATATTTTATTACCGCCAATTGAGTAGTCATAGAGTTTATGTAAGGGTTATATTTTATGAAAATAACACATGGAAACTTTTAAAATAGGAATGTGTTCCAGATCGAAAGCACCATTAGAGCTTGCTCACATTGATATATGTGGATCTATGATCACTCCAACACTAGGAGGAAGTTTATATTTTCTAACATTCATTGATTATTTTAATAGGAAATCTTGGATATATTTTCTCAAGAAGAAGTCCAATATGATCATGTTGAAGTTAAATCACTTATCTAATAAATATTGGGCATAAATAGTTTCATGTGTAGTTTATATTCTTAACATATGTCATACAAAGAGTGTTAAGGATAAAATTATGAAGGAATCATGTAGTGGTAGAAAGCATAATGTGTCTAACTTAAGAGTTTTTGGATATGTGGGATATGCACATGCACTAGAATAAATGAGAATAAAGTTAGATGATAGAGTTGAAAAGTATATATTTATTGGTTATAGTGAGCAATCAAAAGATTATAAGTTGTACAATCCCATTACCAAGAATTTAATCATTAGTAGAGATGTTGAATTCAAATAATAGGAATCTTGGGATGGAAGTATTGATAGAAAAATTATAGTTAGAGAATCAATACCTAAAGAAGAAGAAAAAGAATCAATAAAACAAGTTGTGCAAGGTGGCCATCCAAGTTCATAAGCAACAGGTAATCCAACAAGAAATATATAAGGAGCTAATATAGAAGAGATAATAACACCATGTAATTTGTGCTAGGTGAATTATCAGTGCATGCAAGTCTCAATTCACAGGGAAGTAATGAATCAGATCCTACACTTTCCTCATTAAGATTAAGGTATAGAGGCAAAAAATTGATTTTTTGCATACCTTGCATGCCATACCCATGTCATATCTAAATGGCTTGCCTTGTAAATTTCCTCAGGCTCTTTTTAGCTTGACTTATAACTCTTGATTTGAAGTGGGAACATTTGGTTCATTTTCATCTCAATCTTAGAAATAAACCTTCCACTTTGAAATATATCAAGTATAATGCACACATTATCTTTAAATGATACTCTATAACCTTTCTGCACAATTTTCCCAACATACATGAGATTATGATTCAAACCTAGCCTAAAATAAACACCTAAAATATATTTTGTTTCACCATGTTTTGTGACAATGTTAATCACATATTTATCCATCAATGATACTTTATTATCACTGCCTATATTGACTTATAACTTCATAGAATTATCTAATCGTACAAATAAATCTATGTTTCCTATAATATGATTACTGCATCCACTATCTAAAAACTTAATATCATTGAAACATTCTTGAGTAAAATGACATGTAATGAATAATGACTCAAAAATAATTTTATATACATCTGAAAAAATAGCATTTTGTTTACCCTCATTTGTTCATTTTTTAGCACTGATATGCATAATGACCAAACTTGTTACAATAATGGCATTAAATATTAGATTTATCATACCTATGAGAATGTTAATGAGACGAGTTACACCCTTTGGAACTATAAGTATTGAAATTCTAATTTGTCCTTTCACCCTGATCTAGACTATTCCTTCCACCTCTTTGATTATTATTTATTCCTATGGCTTTGAAGATTGATCTTACTCTTCCTCTACCTAAGGTAAATGAAACCTATGATTTAAAAGCATTATCTAAAGAGTAATTATTATTCATGTTCATTCTGGATTTGTGAGATAATATAGACCACATCAATAAATCTATAAATAGTTGTGTTAGATCTTTATATTATTCAATAGAAATAATAATAAAATCAAAATTACTAGGTAGACTTATAAAAATATTTTCAACAACCTTATGATTAGGTATTTATTCTCCATGAGATCTAATATGACTAACTGCATTCATGGCTCGACTAATAAATTGGTCTATAGAATCTGAATCTTTCATTTGCACATTGTCAAAATTTCTACTAAGAGACTATAATTTAGCAACTTTTACCTCAATGGTTTCTTAGTAATTTATTTCTAGAATATCCCATTCCCTCTTAGACCTAGTTACTACTACAAACATGGGGAAAATAGAGTCATTCATTCCCTATTGAATAAAAATAAGGATTTTACATCCTTCTTGTTATTTTCTTTAAGTTGGTCCTTCTATACTTGTGTCAAATTCTAATAGGCTACCTAATCTATAGGTTCTATGAATCCTTTCTCCACTAGATTCCTTACATTCTATAAACAAAACAAAGTTTTCATCTTTATAGACCAAAAATCACAATTTTTACCTATAAAAGTTGAAATTTGAGGTTGAGTGAGAATATTATTTGTTGACATGATTTATTACAACAAATCAATTCCATATTTCTCCCCTTTTTTAATGTTGCAGGGTGACTATAAGCTAGTCACTTCTCTTTACTTGTCTTGACTTGCACATTTTATTTAATGACAAATCCTTTAGTACTATGAATTTTTAACTCCACTTATGAGAAATTTCTATCGATATCTTGTAGAGAGAGTTGATCTAACATATGGGAATGATTGGATGCAATATTTGATTGAAATCAAATCACTAAATTTCCAAACAAAACTCATTAACTATGATTCACGTGTTAATTTAATATATTCTTTTGCTTTGGGGGCTAGGTAATCCTTTTATTGGATCTGCCTATAAATTGATGGAATGTTGATTGCAATTTATATGATTATATTATTTTAGTTTTTACATCTTCTTTGGCAACATCCAGACTACAAAACCTACATTCTAGTTATCTTCTCTTACTCCATATGCTAACTAAATTCTTTTTCCAAGTTGGCACTCTACCAGGTGCTCTTTTTCCACACTATTTAGCTGGTCATATATCCTTCTAACCTAGATGGGTCTTATACCACACTGAAAGCTTCGGCTTTACTAAACTCTGATAGTCATAAGACAATTACAATGCCTCATATATAAAAGACTATGAAGAATTATATAATCTATTAAAAAAACTTATTAAAAATCTAAAATAATGATGTAATACAATTACTTAAACACACACTAAAACTAACACTTTATGTTTTAAAAGAAAAATACACTAGCTTTAAAACTAACACCATATAAATTAGGAAATATTCTAACAAAATGGCTTTTATAAATATTAAAATTTGTAACATAGACCATTATTTTATCTAAATAACATATTCACGTTTATGAAAA
Source organism: Torreya grandis (assembly GCA_037957365.1). Taxonomy (NCBI): domain Eukaryota; kingdom Viridiplantae; phylum Streptophyta; class Pinopsida; order Cupressales; family Taxaceae; genus Torreya; species Torreya grandis. Next base: position 5,205,679 of record JARHVA010000380.1, on the reverse strand, counting down.
CCTTCCAAAAATATATCCACAATGAATTTATCTTACTAAGGTTTTCAAAATTTTAAATAAAATTTTAATCATACGTAGTTTAAAAGATGTGACAAAAACAACATTCACATGAAAGTTCCTAGGGAGATTTCATAGCTAAAAATAATCATTTAATGTTACATATATTAATGGATATTAAATATCTTCATTCACAAATAAGCTAAACAAATATGTTAGGAAAAAAGTTTAAACCATTCTTAATTATAAACATAAAGTTCCCAAGCTTCTAAGAGAATTTCGACATGTTGTGTCAAATAGAATGGTCACTCGGTGAGGATACATGATTGAATATTTGATAACTCATGATTATTTTCAACTATTCTAAATAAAAATTCAAAATTTTAATAAAATAATATGAACAAAACAAAAAACTCAAAAGAAGTTAAACATTTTTTTGCAACATATTAGTTTTGGTTATATATTTAGATCTTGTGTATTATATTTTTAAAATTATTATAATTTTTTATAAATTAAAAAATATATTTTTAGAATTAAGTTATTAATTTATTTCTATATTTTTATAAAAAAAATTATAATTATTCTAAGTCTCATCTTTCAAGCATAAATTCATAAAAAGTTGGATATTTCTCTTCCACTAGTTAGACATTTATAGCTCTAACATAAATACTATTAATTTTTTAATGATCATTTCTCATCTTCTAATAAACATCCATAATCTTAAGACATATCTAATAATCATCCATTTTTTCAAAGGTATATTTATTTCCCCTCTTTTTTAAAAATTAGTTTGGAGCAATTATTAATTAGATTAATAGAATTGAATTCCTTCAATTTTTTAGAGATTTCATTCATATTATTATTTATATCCATGTTTATTATCTCCCTTTTTATCTGTGTGTATGTGCGCATGCACACGCGTGCGCGCGCACGCACACACACACACACACACACACACATTTGTGTGTGTGTGTGTGTGTGTGTGTGTGTGTGTGTCTATATATGTATATGTATAATGTATATATATATATGTATGTGTGTGTGTGTATACATCTACATACATACACATATATATACATACACACATATATAATATGTTTAATCGATATTTCATAATATAAATTATTTCAAAATTTTATTCATAATATCAAAACAAATTATCAAAATAATGAAAAAATTATAATTTCAAGCAAAATATAAATTTAATCATGGTACATACCTTGATCCACTTTTTTAAATACCTTAAAAGTTGCCCACGAAAGTTCATAAGTCTGATAAAATGGAATGTCTAGGAAAGTATACAAATTTTATAAATGGTCATGGTGACCCTATTTTATATTAAAAAAAATAACTACAATGACTGGAAAAAAAAAAAAGAAAAACAAGAAAAATAATCAAATTTAAAAACAATAATTCCATACAAAAGTTGGGAGGCTTGTTAATAAAGATTATGTGCACCATATCCCCTTTACTAGTAAAATCACGTTTCTTCTACTTGATGTTGTCGACCATGCAGAAACATATTTATATTCTATTCGTAATTCGGTAAATTATTTTATTTTAAACTTAATTTTATTGGGGTTAAACATATGCATTAAATATGACGATTTTACTCAATTCCAAAATCAGATTCAAGCCAAACATAAACAGAAGATGCATTTACCTAAATTCTAGTGATTGTAATGTTTCGATCAATAGTTTCAATAAATACAAATTATTCCTGTTTGAAATCACATACTAAACATGCATACACTTTTATATTTTCTTGCATGCATCTATCTTTATCCTTTGGATATTTAATCCGATCATCAAAAAAATTTAAAATCTAAAAACTTGAGCATAAAAAATCATTCATAACATTATTTTCCACATCCTTAGAAATATCATGACTTATAAATTTGGCCTCAAGGATAATATATTGAAATGAATCTATGGAATAAAATGGATATTATTCATTAACTTATATTTCACTTAGTTCCTCGGTATGTATATATATTTATTGTGTATCATATTACGATTCAAATTAATCTTCGAAACAATATTTAAGTTCTAACATGTTATTTATTTTTTATTTCTTGGTTGTTCAAATATGCTATCCACCTTGTGGTCATTCCTATATACTATATGGATCTAAAAGTTGGTATCAAAATTGATAATCTATCTTATGATCTATATTTCATAGTATCAAAATTCATAACATCATTATTGATACCATACTAAATGAACACAAATTATATTCCATATTATTAAAACATGGTTATATTATTAAAATATGGTTATGATTATGTATTAGAGATGAAAAATTGATAATATATCTTATGATCTATATTTCATAGTATCAAAATTCATAACATCATTATTGATAACATGCTAAATGAACACAAATTATATTCTATATTATCAAAACATGGTTATGATTATGTATTAGAGATGAGGTCCCAGAGAAATTCCAAGATGTAACATCCATATATATGTACTCAAAAAAGATAAATAGATTTAAGAATAAAATAAAATTGTATTCCACTAAATGGAACACAAAATTTATTCTTATGCAATTAACAATAGTTAACTAGATCAAGAATCCAAATATACAAAGGATCCTTACATAGGAAAATGATGATTTGAATGGGATATTTTTATTAATTAAGTGAAAGGTAAGATTTTTTCTAAAATTAAATATATCCCTTTTCATATGTGTGAGAATAACTATCACATTAAATATGTATTAAAAAAATTGTGTGAAAAGTAAATTACATGTTGATAATATAAATACCTAAAATAAAATTTAAAACTAGTGTTATCATAAAATACGCCAACACGCCTCTTCAACATTATCTTAAATGATGTGGTAAAATATAAATGTATAAAGCTCATAAATATGGGTATAAAAAACTATCACTAATGAAATACACTTGTATAATAATAAAGAAACAAAAATAATGAATCGAACTACTATAATTACTATAGAATCTAATAAATCCTCTAAAGATATGAATACAAAATAGATTCCATCAATATAGTTATCTAGACACGATTAACAATAGATTTATGGTCCATCTAATAAGAGTACATGGGTAAACGATAGCAAGAAGGTTAGATAAAAATTTAATTTTAAATTTTAAAACTGCCAAATAATATTGGATTAGAAATAATGTTATGAATTTTTATTATACCAAATATGGCCCAAATATGATCTATATTTGTACACCAACAAAAATGGATTACAAATAATATTCTATTTTTTTATACCAACCCTTTATTTTTTTATACCAACCCTTTATAACTATATAGTATACAAGAATGACAATAATGTGGATATCATAGTCTATTAACCACATAATTCCCCCTCTATAATGCTGACTAGCGAGTGAATTAGAAAAAAATCCAATATCTATAAATGTGTTAACGTGTTAGGTGAGCAGAAAAAATAGAAAATCGTCATCTCAAAGGTTTTTTTTTTTTTTAAAAAAAAACATGTGATGAACTTAGAATCTATTCAGATGTTGAAAATATATGCAAGGTTGGAAAAAACCATCGTAATAAACTCAGGTCCAATTTGTAGCCTAATATAATAGGTAACATATTATCCTAGGTTAGTAAAACGACATTAAATTTGGTCCCTAAAATATGATGTATCACCTCAAAAAGCCATTTCCATCATTTTGGGTCATTTTTACACACGTGAATTCTCTATATCTACATCGAATGTGATGTGCTTGGATTGAAATATGATACTGTGGTATCTGATCTAAATAAAAAATAGTCAAAACTATATTCCTGTGGCATGTTGATGTAGTGTGAATGTCTATTACACACAATGAACTCCCAAAAATAAAAAATGGTTAAGATATATTTAAAGGAAATCCTCATTATGTTGATATCTAAACAAAATGATTATAATCAAAGAAAGGATCACAAATGGAACAATGTGAAATGGATTTTGTGAATATCTATATAATATCAAGTTAAATTAATATAAATTTTAAGAGATAAATTCACAATGTAATCATCCACACATATGTATTAAGAAGAGAGAAGTAATATTATCAATTAAAAGACATCATGTTAATTAAATTGAATATATTATATATATATATTTGTAACTAAAAATGATTTCTCTTGAATAAATCTTTATAAAAAATTTCATAGTAATTATATTATGAGATGATTCTAAGCTCCATTCAATTTATACAAGGATATAAAATGTCATTATATAAGAAAATAAAGAGCTAATTAGGACAATTTTATTGATGGAGTGAAAGGTGGGATCATTCCCCAAAGTACACTTAACCCTTATCAAACATACATGGATAATTACCATTATTTTGATTTTTTTCTTTATCATATTAAATCAGACATTATTAATAAAATTATATAATGTTAACTTCACAACTAATTTTAACACGACACACACCAACATTACATATTCATGATTTAGATAGGTAATAAAAAGACTTTTTTATCATTGATATTTTCTAAGAATTAACTCTTTTTGTTCTTATATATAAAATCTTAGCACAAAATTCATCATTGGGTACTTAAATATTTGCCTCTTTCCATTCATCGTTATATAAAATCTCGTTTTCCACATATTAAACGTCATAACTCAAAAAAAAAAATACCTGATGAGCATGACTATCATATTGAAAATATTTCGTGTGAATAATGATATGATCTTATCAAACTTCTTGATTTTTTTTTTATCAATTGGAACAAGGATAAGAAAAGATAATTAATCCTTCAATTTACACACAAAATTTTGACATGAAAACTAGTGTCCACATGAGTAACATATAAACAATCCAAAGATAAAGTATTTCTTTTATGTTGTCTCACAATGGTAGGATTAATAGACCCAAACTATACAAATGTATATCCAAAATCGTGTCAGTCAATTTCTATTCATGATTGGTTTTCTTTATTTATTTTTTTCAAATACATAATTTTTCACAAGATTTTATTTTAATTATAATTTTTTTTATACAACATAAACATCAATATTTTGAATAAATTGAAATAAAAAATAATCTTAATACATTGAAAATAATAATAAGTAAGTTTTAAGTATAAAATGTAATCATAATATTATAATACCTAATAAAATGTTGAGTAAAAACAAGAAAGCTAAAGAAAGAATGACATGGTCTACTCCTAAATAAGGAAGGCTAAATAAATATTTTTTATGGGAAAAAAAGGTAGTGATGCAAGAACATCAAAAATGTTTATGTAAACATAATGTAAATATGTATAAGTGTGGTTTAATAAGGTATTATTATTTCTATAGGCCATTATAATTCAATAAGGAGTAATAAGTGCCCATTCTGAATCTCTGGGAGTCATATTTCATTTTCTTTTTAAAACGTAGAATTTGAAATTTTTAATTGCTTATGAAGCTTTGTAGATTTTATGACCAATTGTGAAGAACATGAACCTATTATAAAGGTTAATATGGGTATATTAATATGTTTTCACTGTATTTTCACTTTAGTGTAAGGGTGAATCCACCTCAAGACTTATCTAGAAGAATCTCCTATGTAGAAGAAGGCCAAAATAACATGTAGTTGACGGAATTTTGGACTGTTGTAAACAAGGAGGAAAAAATAATCCAATTAAAGGATATAATAAATGGATATAAGATATGAAAACATCAAAGAATTAATAAATACATATAAACTAAGAGAATATATTAGGAAGGTCTTAGGAAAGAGAAGAACATTTGTAGAAGGTTTGCACATAGGTTTGTCCATAAAGTGATAAATGATTATATATACTAAATGGGATATTAATGAATAAAATGTGGGTTTTTTAATATTAATGGATTATAAATATCTATTATACATATAAATTAATGTATTTAAGTTATTTCACATTGATTCCATGTTTTAACATTGTCATTCAGGTTTGTAAATCTAGAAACAATTGTTTTGGAACAAAATCAAAAGAATGTCTATCTTTTCTACATATTTTTTGAATTATTAAGCTTGATTAATAATTTATGATGATATTTAAACTTTTATATATTTTTTATAAAGTGAAAATAATTTTTGATAAACTATAAACTTAGATCATTCCATTATACAAGCTTCCAGGTCTGTTTTATTTTGGTAAGACTATAATAGGTAAGGATAAAATGTGTTTCTTTTCATTTTTGATGTTAATAAAAAATTAAAGTTTATTTTAAGGATAATAACAACATATATAGGACTTTATATAATTTAAATAGATCAAAAATAGTCATTTGAGGTTGAAAAATGAAAATTTGAAGGCTATTGGCCCTCCTAAAACCCTATCTATGATTTCAATTAAGAAATTTCCATATCTTATGATTTAACTAATTGAATTGGATAAAAATTGGTGTAAATGTGGAATAAAGTATTAATAAATTGTGTAAATTTTTTTGAACATATATGACCTATCACGTGTGATATGTATTTTCCTGTTATTTTTTTAGACCTTAATTAGGACTAATTACGCCTAATTTTGAAGTTTCTCTTTCATTCCTTCTATCCAACAGAGTCTAATAGGGATGATAAGTGTTTGAGAGATTAAAAAACATTGATAAAAAATTGTCTAAGTTTTTTTAATTTCTCTCAAGTCTGACTTTAGCGTTATATGTAACTAAGACATGCTAGTAGGCTTGTAGAAGCTAAGAAAATAGTATTAACAAGAATTTTAAACTCAATTCTCTCTCATCCTACTCAATAAAATTACCTAAAATTTGGTATATATGTCTTATATAAGGATTAAAATATGACCCATATATTGGTTAGTTGTGGAAACCATCAAATTCAATTTTCAATGTTTAAAGACCTCTATGCCTAACTAGGCCTAAGAACAAGGTTGTATGATAATGTTAAGATTGCTTCATGAATTATTAAGTGATAAAAGTTTATAGGAGTCATTAATATACCTAATATATATTTTATTGAATTATATTGATGATCATCTCCATCAAAACATAAAACTAATGGTTTCTTGGTCACAAATTAGGGTTAGAATAAAGGCTACCATCTAATCAAATAGAAGAAATTAGTCGAGTGTAAATGTTGCAAAATCAAAAGATTCAATTCTATCATTTTTTATTGTGCATATTATCTTAGTTAATAATAATATGTGTTTGATTGTTAAAACACAATAAAGGAGTCTACAAAGAAAGTACACAAGATAGTACAAGACCTAGTAAATTTAGGAACCATATTGTTTGTATTGTAAAGACCAATATTATGAATATAATTAGATTGAAAGAATAGTAATTGGAAAAACCTATAAAGAGTGGATATAATTATAAGAAATTATATAAATATATAACAAATGTATGAATTAGAGTAGTTTTAGACTCCAAAAATTCTTAATTGAAACAAAATTGGTCTTAGTGACTAAATGCAAGTAGGCCATAGGCCACTTGCATCATTTGGTATAAGAGCTTAGTAAAAGCTCTTAGGAAATTTTTATAAGTTTGTATAAGTTGTATATTTTAGTAATATTTTTTTTAGGTCATTCAAATAATAAGTTTCTTGTAATCTTTGAAAAAGTGAGTGACAAAAGGAATCCGTATAGCCCATGAAGTCTTGGAAAATGCAAAAGAAAGGAGTAGATAAAAGTAATCCAAGAGAAGGTACTAACTTTTTGTTTTTGTAATTTATTGAAGTGTTGTATTAAGAAGTTGTTGTGGGCCATTGAATTAAGTGAGAGTCTCATTGAATCCATTAGGTAAGGACTAAAATAAGTGGGTGGAAAATACCTAGGTGAGGACATAATAATATGAAGATACCAAGTTGAAAATGATATGGGTGGATATCTTAGTGAAGGAGTAATCAAGAGGTTGAGAAAAGACATGGATTTCAAGATGAAAGGCTTAGAATAAGTAAAATTCCACAATTATATGAAATAATATAATAAAAAAAATAGAGGTGTATATGGAGATAGAAATAGATGAGATGAAAGAAATCTTGGCATGTATAATACAAAAGTTGGAAAAATTAAAACAAGGATTATTAGTATAATCAAATATAAGATTAAATGGCCATAATTTTTCTTAAAGAAAAGATGAAGAGGATTTTTAGGAGAGAAATGGAAAGACAAAATAAGTTTTTATGTCAAAAACTAAAAAAGGATATTGAGAAGTATATGTTGGGTGTACATTTTTAAGAATAAGATGATATGGTAGGAAAACATTATTCATGTGCACTATTCCTAAGTTACTATTCATTGATGAGGTGGTAGACACTATTCATCTTGGTGAGGTGTCTAAAACACTATTATTGAGTGCTTAGGTGGAATGGGTCTAATTTTTAATGTGGGACAAAAAAAAAGTGGTCAAACATAGAATCCATCACCTTTTGGAATTTTGTGATGGTGGGGAGATAAGTTGTACTATTCCTAATTGGAATATCCTTTTTCCTTTCAACTTTCCATGAGAAGTGGTGCCAAATTTTCTAGTTGAACCTTGTACTTAAAAAATCATGACCCATGTGAAGGATGTGACGTGGATCTATTAGGGAGACCATTTATCCTTTGTTAGATATTATTTCATGTGCATGTGTGGTGTCATTTTGGGCCCCTTTGTGTTTGTTTCACACATTCTTCCTTTATAAAATATTTAAATTAATGTTTCCTTTGCTTGTTGGGTAGGATAGGTTAGGAATGAGGTGATTTTTGGAGAATAAGATTGGTGAGAAGCTTGGGATTATATTTGGCATGTTGACCAAGTTATGTATGTGATGAGAGATAAGCTTCGTTGATAAATATTTTGTATTTGTGAAGATTAATGAGAATATGTTGAGTTCATGAGTTGAATCATTGATATGTTTATGTGTGTTATGAGAGATTGAGAGTATTATATGTATTGTTGAATCCATTATGTGATTGGAGAATAAATAAATTTGTATTAGAGCTGAATTTTCTCCCATAAAGTAGTATCAGACCAAGTTCAAATCTTACTAGGAGGAGAAGATTATAAAGTGAATTGTTTTGTGTTTTAAAGGTTTTTAAGATGGAGAAGAAGAGTGAAAAAATGATAGTAGAGACGTAATATATTAAGATATTGAATAATTGGGTCATACTATTGGAGTTGTTGCTAAATATAATTGAAGAATGTGAAACATAATAAGAACAAGAGATGATGTGGGAGATATGTGACTCCTTGAAAATAAAAGTGGCTACATTGAGGAGAGAGATTGCCACATGGAAGAGTGAATAGTGAAACCATGCAAATTTCCATAAGGAGAAGAAACAAAAGAAGAATATTTCCATGAAAGGTAATGTGAGAGAGGAGTTGTCATGTGAGCATCACATAGATGAAGACATCCTCTTGAAGGATGGTGTGGAGATGGTTTATTATACACCAGATGAAGGAAAAATTTTATGTGATAATGGGTATGATATTAATGGGTTTCAAAAAACAGAAGATTATATTCAAGAGGATTTGAATGTTTCTTGTGAAGAAACTTTGGAAGAAGTGGATGTACAAGCTAGTGAAATTGAAAAGAGTTTAGTGGAGGCTCATTTACAGCCAAGTGTGGAATAAATTGTGGGAAAATAACTATCTACTGAGAGGGGGGTTGAATCATTAGATTGATTAAATTAGTCATTTTTAATCCTTTTAATGTAAATTAAAACATATATGCAGAGATCACACACATAATACTCATAACACTATATATACCATGGAAAACCCAATATGGTAAAAACCACCATGAGAATAGTTGTTAGAAAATACTATTCTAATTTATCCTCAAAATTGAAAACCTCACTAGTTACAACATTAAAGGGTATTAAACCTAAGGAGACACCAATCCCTTATTTTAAGGTAACCTACTATAAGGAAGCACCAACCCCCTAACTAAGCACCAACTTAACTTATCTGATGGCACCCACCAGTCAAATCTATAATCAAGATATGGAGCTATAAATATATATTAAAATATTGATTCATTAATCAATCTAATTCAATTCTTTGTTAAAGGTCTGGTCTGTAACTGTTCATTCTCTGCACATCTCTCTCTTCTCTTCCCTTTATCTCAGCCCATCTACCTTAATTTAACTCTATTCAACAACAATAGAAACAACTATAGCTACAATATTTACTATATCCTAGATGACATATATATATATATATATATATATATATATATATATATATATATATATATATATATATATATATATATATATATATAATTTGATCTAGGGTTTTGTATCCTTTCTATGTTAACACTTGTTTACTAACACATTACACTAGTTCTAGGCTCCATTGATATTTCTTGAACAACAAGTTTCAAGTGTCTTGAACTCATGCTCCACTATCATGATTCTTGGTCTCATTACTATGTTTATCATATACTGGGCTTTGGTTTTGATACACATACATTATTACTTAAACTAGATCGATCACAATAATCTATTTCATTGTCTATGTCATATTTTATAGCTTACCTGCATGTTCATGCATGTTCCAATGCTTCACCATTGGAATGAACATATATTTAAATATTGAACATAGATCTTAAGTTTTTTCCCATGATCTAATGATCCTCATTCAATTTTCTCAACTTCAAAATACATCCATTTGATCAAGTTCTAACAGGCTCATGTGCTCCACTATATCCTTGTATGCTTCCAAGCTTTAACTTTCCAACATTAAAATGCATTCATTAGATCTTTTGATCTGAGCTGCTGTGTTCCATTAGATCTTAAAATCTACATGAAATTTATCTTTGTCTAATGTTAAACATCGACCACTTTTCCTTATCTCACTACATCCTAGCATCTTGGAGAAAACACACTCCATTTATCTTTTTGAGAGTTTATTGAACTTTACCTTGTGCAAATTTGATTTAGTATGGGAACAATCTCAATGTTCTTTAAAGGCTAACTTTGCATAGATATATCTTTTGCCTCGATCAACTGCCTGTTCTAAACTTTGGACCATCTAAAATAGGCATGATACTAAAAAAACCACTATAATCATTTCTTTGTGAAACCTTCATCTGTGTGAGATATAACACCATTAATATCCTCAATTATATTCTTCTATCATAGAGCCAACTATGCTTAGAATAACATCAAATATCATCTTTTTTCTTGCATAAACTTTGTTGTACTTAGTCACATGACCTAAATTTTAGTGCATAAGATCCTCTTAGATAGGGGATTCCATCCATATATCCATCTGCTCCTAAAAACATCATATGTGCAAGATATGAAATCATCAAAATGCCTTCTCAAATTTTATTGCAACCTAAAAATTTGGCTATGTGTGGGAAGACACTATGAAAATCCCTGGGAGCCAAACTTTGCACATGCATATATTTTCTCATGATACATCATGTGACCTAAGATTTAGTGCATAGAAACTAGGCACAAAAATGAACAAACCCATATGAACATTTTATCCTAACACCTCCATGTGTGTAAATGCTAACCTCATCAACATTCTTACTTATATCAACTTGACCCCTTTTACAAATTTGGTTAAGTATAGAAACTTAGAGAATTCATTCTGAGTAGCCAACTTGGCATCCTTATATCTTCTATTGCACTTCATCACATGACTTCAAATCTAGTACATAATAACTAGGGACTAATTTGATCATAATTATATGACCAACTCCCCTAGACTCATCCACACATGGAAAAGGTGACATCAACAAACTAACTATTCATATTTTCATGTCATAGACCTAAAATGTAGAGATGAACAAAATAAAGAACTAGATGAATTACAGTCATGTACATAAGCACTACTATCATCTTTATCATTTGATAGTATCTTATGAACATCATAAAATCACCATACTCATCCTTTAATATTAATGACATCCATAATGCTAATAATCTCCATTTTAACATCAATCACAATCATATTTCCAATAATCTCCCCCTTTATCATTGATGGCAAACTAGATGCTCTGATCTTCTAATAATCTACTCTAACATTATTTGCATTGGCTTCTGATGAACTTGAATTGAAACTATTCATACCAAACTTGCTCCTCTTTAAGCAATGTCACATTGGTCAAAACATAACTTGGACACATGCTATGGTTCTTCTTTGATAAACATTTATAGAGAGCATTTTCATTTTTTATCCCCCTTTGAAAATAATGTCAAAGGGATTCTTTCTCACTATTTTTTCAAATTTTTCCCTCTTTATTAGATAAATGAGTTTGTCCAATAATCTAAAACCATTAACTCGTTAGAAATTTTCAAAAAATATGCATACCTGAGTTTCCTTTTCTCTCTTCTTCTAGGGATCAACAAAGCTTCTATGATTCTCCCCCTAGACTCATGCACTATTACTAGGATCCAATGGTGTGATGTAGGAGCCACCACTCCCAACATCTATCTTAAAAACTAAAATTATTCCTTGGGAAGAGGTTTTTCGAATATGTCTAAAATTTGATCCTTAGTTGGCACATATTCCATTGTGACCTCTTGATCTACAAACTTCTCTCTTAAAAAGAGATAGTTGTTTGTTATGTGCCTGGTTTTGGAATGCATCACTATATTGTTTGATATATTAATAGCACATGAGTTGTAACAAATAATAGAGATAGGTGATTTTTAATCTACCTTGATGTCTTTGAGCATCTGATTCATCCACAAGACTTGAGTGCATCATGCCACTACTACCACATACTCTGCTTTTGTTGTAGAAAGAGTAATCGACTCTTATTTTTTGCTAAGATATGAAACAAGTTTATTTCCATGGAAAAATGCACCACCACTATTGTTTTTTATATCATCCACACTTCTTGCCCAATCAACATTGATATATGCTATAAAAGTGAAATCTTCACTTTTAGGATACCATAGGCAATACTTAATTGTGCTCTTGATATATCTAAAGACTCTTTTCATTTCATTGACATGTGACTCTTTAGGATAAGCTTTAAATATTGAAACCATTCATACTACTTGCATAATATCAGTTCTTGATGTAGTTGGGCATAACAAGATGCCTATATTTGATCTATAAAACTTGTGATTTGCATCAAGGGACTCATCCTCTTTTCTCAACTTGCATCCAGTTATCATGGGAGTACTAACTAGTTTTTTATCTTCCATTCCAAACAACTTGAGAATTTCCTTAGCATACTTGGTTTGAAATATAAATATCCTTTCATCAATTTTTTCTATATGTATCTCCAGGTAGAAATAAATTTATCCAAGCATAGACATCTAAAAATCATTTTGCATTTGAGTAGAAAATTCTTTGCATATTCTATTATTTTTACCACTGAAAATGATGTCAACTACATAAACCACAACAATCAATATATGATCACTTTATGATTTGAAGTATAAATTACTATCTACACATCCTTTATTGAATAATTGTTGTTGTAGGTATTGGTCTAATCTTGAATACCATGTTCTAGGTGCCTTTTTTAGACCATACAGAGCTTTCTTCAATCTGCATACATAGTCTTCTTCTTCTCATAGATAAAAACCTTTAGGTTCTTCTACGTAGAATTCTTATTCTAGGTTCACATTCGATAAAGTAGACTTAACATCCATTTGATAGACTTTGAATTTCTTATAAATAGAGAATGCTAGAAATATTATTATGGCTTCCAATCCAGCACTAGAGCAAATGTTTCCTCAAAATCTATGCCTTCAACTTATGCATATCTTTTGCAAACCAATCTGGCCTTATTTCTTATGATAGTTCCATCCTCATTGAGATTATTTCGAAAGACCCTCTGTGTACCTATGACATTCTTGTTTCAAGGTCTTGGAACTAATTCCAAAGTTTTGTTCTTTTTAATTTGTCTTGGTTTTTCTTCCATGGCTTTTAGTAAATTCTCATTTTTGCTAGATTTAACATAGCTCTTAGGATACATTTAAGACATTAGAGTAAAAATACTTGATCCTTTTTCATTTTAGCTTTTCTCCTTGTCTAAACTCCTTCATTATTATTGCCAATGATCTGCTCTATATGATGATCCTTTTGAACAAATCTTTCAGGTGCCCTTTCATTTATTTCTTTAGGTTTTTGATTAGCTATTTTCTCTTTAGACTCTAAATCTTCTTCATATATGTCTTTGTCATGTTTAACCTATTTCAAGCCTTATTTAAACATAAAATTGATTCTCTCTACAATCTTGTGTATACTTTTTTGTAACATATGTAAGCTTTACTTTTACTAGAATAACCAAGAAATATTCCTTCATCACGTCTTGATTAAAAGCTTCCCAATCTATTTTTTTTTCTATTAATGTAGGATTTTCTAACAAACACTTTGAAATACTTAATAAAGGCAAGTTTTCCATACCATAGTTCATAGGGAGTTTTATCACTATTTACCCTTAGTTGAACTCTGTCCAAGATATATATTGTTATTTGGATTGCTTCTCTCTAGTATACATTAGATAACTCGGCCTCTTTTAAAATTATATTGGTTATCTCCTTAACTATCATTTTCTTTCTCGTAATAACTCCATTCTATTTTGGATTCATTGCTACAGATTAATTCCTTTTGATTCCATGTTTCTCACAGTACTCTATGAACTCATTTTAGGTACATTTTCCACCTTTTTTAGATCTTAAACATTTGAATTTTCATCTAATCTCATTCTCTACCATGGTTCTAAATATTTTTAATATTTAAAATTCTTGAGACTTATCCTTCAAAAAGGTTATCCATGTAATTCTTTAGTAATCTACAAATAACATGAATTATCTCTCTCCTTTAGATCCTTTTGTCTTAGTAAGACCACAAAGATCAATATGAACTAATTCTAGAGGCTTTGCAGTTACATACTCCTTTGTTTTAAATCTAACCCTTTCTGTTTGCCTTGTTGACACTCCTTGCAAGTAGTGTTTGTAGGTTTGGTTATCTTAGGCATCTGTCTAACATAAATTTTTGAGCTCACCTTTACAACATTGTCAAAATCAACATGGCTCATTCTTCTATGCCATAACCAACTCTCATTAATATTTCCTAATAATTATCTATTACCATTTGCTTCAACAAGATTATAGATATTGCTTTTAGCTTTGCTTCCTTCTACAACTAGTCTTCTAGATCTCATTAAATTGCATCCTTCCACATTAAATGTGACCTTGTATCCATTGTCACACATTTACCTGACACTTAGCAGATTATGTTTCAAACTTTCAACATAAAGGACATAATATGTACAAAAATTTCCATCTATGTTCAAGGTTCCTTTCCCTCTAACTTTTACTAGAGTATTATCTCCCAAGTTGACATATCCTTCCTTACATTAGCTCAATTTGATTAAATTTCTCTTGTCACCAATCATATGTTTTGATAAACCACTATCTATTACCCACAAATTCTACTCTTTAGCATGGAGTGCAATTTGAGCAATCATAGATTGTTCTTTCACTTTCTACACATCCTTAGATTTCTTATTTGGCTTAGTTTCCCCATTTTCAAAGACTTGTGAACATTTGTTCACACTAGGAGGGATGATATTATTTTCTAACTTTGGTCTTATAAAGTTTTTTCTAAATTGTTTAGCTATGTGACCAAAATTATTGCGATTATAGCATGTTACATTTGTATCTAACAACGAAGAAAATAAATTTTTGCTTACAAAGTTTGTTATCCTTTTAGGTACAATCCTACATTCCATATCCCTATGACCAAACTAATTACATATATAACAATAACCATATAAATATGGGGAATACCTGGTCATAGCATTTATTTGTGCAAGATGATGAGCTCTTCTAAACTCTGGCTTCTTCAATTCTCTCACTCTTGAGTAACCATTTACATCATCTACCTTTGTATTCTACATCTTACTTGAGTTTGTAAATATTTACTTATTTCTCTTATTCCTTATTTCAAGCTTCTTTTTTCCTTCTTCTTTGTTTGGCCCTAATTCTCCTTTGATTTGAAGTTATCATATAGGTTACCATATTTACTAGTTATGGGACTTTTTCCTTTTTCATAACCAAGATCGGATCTCTTTTTTGAAGGCTTTTGAAACTTGATCAGTTCATCAAGAATGTCTGATCTTCCTATCAACATAAAATCCACTATTTCTACCTCTAACTTCATGCACTCATCATATTTATATTGTAGTTCAAGTTTGAATACATATTCTATTATTTTAGCATCTTCAACTTGTGTCTTTAGGATAACAACCATCTGGTCAGATTTTTCAAGACTTTTGGACATTTTTTCAATCTCTTTTTATTCAAGAATTTTTTTGAGTTTTCTTTTCTCATCTTGTCAATTTATTCTAGAGCATAGATGAGTTCACACTCTAGATCCACTTATCCTTATTCTTCTTCATCTGAGTCTTATAATTTTTCTTGATCCATATAAGTTGATCCTAATGTCATGAAAAAGAATTCCATTTCCTCATCCACAAAGGCACAATCATGATCATCATCAGAACTATCAAAATCCTCCAATGAATCACTACCTTTTTTATGTATAGGCCTTTCTTGTTTTTGAATATGTTCTTCTTCTTAGAATAGTGGAGTTTCATATGTTTACTATCCTCTTCTTGACTAGAGTTATCCCTATTGTTATAAGGGAATTTAGAATAAAAATGTTATACTTTACCATAGTTAAAGCATTTTAATCTTCTAACAAATTTGTATTTTTCTTCATCAATCTCCTTAGATCTAGATGTATGTACTTCTACCCTTACTAGTTTGGATGCTTTGAATGCATCTTCTCTCTTGAAGGTATCTATTTCTCCCATTATCATCTCATAGGCTATGAATTTTCCATGCAACTCATTAAAAGTGAGTTTATATAGATCTCTTGCTTCCACTAGTGCCAAGATTTTAGAGTCATACCTAGATGGAAGAAATATTAGGATGTTTTTAATAATGAATGATTCTCTCATCTCTTCTCAAAGGCCTCTAATTTCATTGATTATTTCATCTACTCTAACTAGGTAGTATGTAATTTTCTCTTCTTCATTCATTTTAAGGCTTTCAAACTTGCCTTTGAATGTTTATAGCTTGACAGGCTTTACCTTATCATCATCTTCATAGATTCTATTTAATTTGTTCTATATATCTGGTCCATTTTGACATTACATCGCTTTGACAAACTTTGAATTATAAAATCCAAATAGAATAGTATTCTTTTCTTTAGCATTTCTCTCATATGCCTTCTTTGCAACCTGATCAGTAGGATTTGTAGCAGGGATTGTATATCCATTTACAATAGACATCCATAAATCAAACCCTAATGAGGATAAATATGATTCCATTCTAATGCTCTAAAATGCATAGTCTGATCCATCAAAGAGAGGTGATTTTTTTGAGGAAGACCCTTCTTGACTAGCCATTTATGTTGACCATCTAAGATCTACCTGCACTGATTAAGCTTCTTCTAAGGAACTAGGGATTTGATATCAATTGTTAGAACATAACTATCTACTAAGAGTAGGGTTAATTAGTAGATTCATTAAATTATTCCTTTTTAATCCTTTTAATACATGTTAAAAAATATATTCAAAGATCATACACATAATATGCTTAACACTAGATATACCATATAAACCAAAAGATGGGAAAAACCACCATGACAATAGATACTAGAATATATTATTCTAATCCAACATTGTAATCAAGAACCTCACTAGTTACAACATTGAAAATCATCGACCCTAATGAGACACCAATCCCCTATTTTAAGAGCACCTAATCTAAGGAATCACCAAATCCCTAACTGAACACCAACTTAACTTATCTGATAGTACCCACCAATCAGATCTATAATCAAGATATGGAGTGATAGCTCCAAATTATAATATTGATTCATAAATGAATCCAATTCAATTCTCTATTATAGGTTTACCCTATAACTACTCATGCTCTTCTTATCTCTCTATTCTCTTCTCTTTTTCTTTGCACCTCTAGCTCAATTTAACTCTATTCAACAATAATAACAATAGCTCTAGTTACACAATTTATTGTATCCTAAATGACATATATATATATATATATATATATATATATATATATATATATATATATATATAAGAATTTGATATATGGTATTGTATCTTCTCTATGTTCATACTTGTTTACTAACACATTACACTAATTCTAGACTATGTTCATATTTACTGAATAGCAAGTTTCACGCATCTTGAACTCATACTCCATCATCATGATTCTTAATCTCATTACTATCATTATCATATAATGGGATTTGGTTTTAATACACATGTATTATTACATAAATTTGATCGATCACAACAATATATCTCATTGTATGTGTCATAATTTATAGCTTACCTACATGTTCCACCACTTGACCATTAGGATGAACATATCTTTAAAAATTGACCATAGATCTTAACTTTCACACCATGATCCGATGATCCTCATTCAATTTTTTCAACTTTAAAATGCATTCATTTGATCAATTATAACAAGCTCACATGTTCTATTGGATCCTTGTACACTTCTAGGCCTTAACTTTCTAACTTTAAAATGCATCCATTGGATCTTTTGATCTGAGCTCTTGCATTCCATTAGATCTTCAAAGTTCCACAAAATTTATCTCTTTCTAATGTTTAACATCAACCACTTGTCTTCATCTCATTGCATCCTAACATCTTGGATAAAAAACTCTCCATTTATCTCTTAGAGAGTTTCTCAAACTTTATCTTGTGAAATTTTGACAAAGTATGGGAACCATCTCGATATACGGAGAAGGATAACTTTGCATAGATATATATTTTGCATTAATCAACTGCCTATTCTAAAACTTAGACCATATAAACTAGGCATAATAATAAGCAAACCAATATGATCATTTTTTCCTAAAACCTTCACATGTGTGAGATATAACAACATTAATTTGTTCACTCAGATTCTTCTACCACAGAACCAACTATGCTTAGAATAGCTTGGAAGGCCAACTTTGTTCTTGCATAACTTTTATTATGATTAGTCACATGACATTAATTTTAGTGAATAAGATCCTCTCATATAGTGGATTCCATCCATATATCCATCTGATCCTAAAGCCTTCATACATGCAAGATATGAAATCATCAAAATGCCTTCTCAACTTCTCTTGCAACCTATAAATTTGGCGAAGTGTGGGAAAACACTATCAAAATGCCTGGGATCCTAACTTTGCACATGCATATATTTTGTCATACTACATCACATGACCTTAAACTTAGCTTTTAGAAACTAGGCACAAAAATTAACAAACCCATATGATCATTTTGTCTTGATACCTTTATGTGTGAAAATTCTAAGCTTATCAACATGCTTACTTGGTTCTGCTTGAATCCTTTCCCAAATTTGGCTATGTATATAAATTTAGTGAATTCTTTCTGAATATCCAACTTTTCATTCTCACATATTCTATTGTGCTTAATCTAATGACTTCAAATCAAGCACATAATAACTACCAACTAATGTGATCACATTCATATGACCAACTCCCCTAGACTCATCCACATGTGGTAATGGTGACATCATCAAATTGCATATTCACATTTTCCTATCATAGATACAAAATGAAGAACTAGATAAATTCCAATCATGCACACAAGCACTCCAATCATCTTTGACCTCTGATATGATACTTTACGTATCCTCAAATCACCTTACTCAACCCTAAATGTTAATGACATCCATAATTCTAGTAATCTCCCTTTTGACATCAATTACAATCATATTGCCAATAGAAATATATGAGAAGCTTATAAGTAATAGAGATGATTTTGACAATATGCCTTTAAAGCACGATGAAGTGGATGTTTAGGGGATTTTTCCCAATAATATAAAGGTTAAGATGAATGTTTTTGCATCAATGAGAGATAATCTATAAGTGGTGATGATATGTTATGTGTAAGATAATCCAATAGGTGGTTGAATGTTTAATGAAGAAATCCAGGTGATGTTTTGGTGGAGGTCAACAAATAGTGTTGGGTTAGAGCTCACATGCTATGATGAGATCTATGGTAGAGAGTCTTGGTGGAGGAGGTTAATTTGTGGTGGGTTGGAGCCCACTTATGAATCCATTTGGATATGGATATGATTTGGTAGGGGAGAATGTTTTTGAGGCTGGTATGTAGATTATTTAAGTGGAAGATGAAAACTCAAGAGAACTTGGTGTGTTGGAATGCGATGTCATGGTTATCAACCTTCATGACCAAAAGAGTGGTTCTACCACTTACCCAATCCATGTGATAAAGATATCACATTATATATCTTAGGTATATGACATAGGTGTTGGGTTAATATTTTGTCACCAGCTAACTGATGGGCAAAATAGGTTGTTTCAACCACAACATAAGGAGATTGATCGGCCAAATGTGTAGGTCTACCACATCAAAAGGGGATAAATCTCTCCTCTCATCAAGGGGAGGTTACCTATAACTATAAGGTACTATATATATTAATATACTATAAATAAACTACAAATTACACTCAGGGGTAGGATAACATCATCCATCTCTCTTTTTTCAAAGATGATGTTTACAAATCAAAGGAGAAATCTTGGTGAAATGACAGAAGGCACTTCTCTTCTTTTAGAAGTGTTGTTCACCGAACAACAAGAATCTTTCTAGTAGTGACAATTAAATATAATAGGGCGCAATAACTAGTATAATGAGGTGTAGCACAAAGTCTCCACCTCAACTGCCAAAGAGTGAAATACAAAGGACATTGAGGGAACAAAGTCATCCCAAGATCCTTTACATAGAAACAAAAAATAGACAAACTAAAGACAATTGTGGTAGCACAAAGTCTCTCCACAGCCAACTTTAGGACACCCTAATTATTTCCACTAGTTCTACTTATTTAATTAAATGGACAAGAATGCATTTAGGAAATAGAAATAAGAATAATTTCCTCAACAACACAAGCTATTCTAGCATAAAGTTTGAAAAGTCACTTGTTTTCTCATTCAAATAATGAAATATGATTAACAATCTGAGCTCAAAGTCTCAGTAATGCCTTTTAATTTGGGAAAAGTTTTGCTTCTGATGACAAAAACATCTCTTTTGCATAAAATAAGAGATTAAAATATATAGCACTTCAAGAAAGACTTGGGTGCTTTGTTTCATGGAATGGCCCATGCTGCATTCAATGCCTTGAATGCATTTTTAGTTTTGTCAGGGGGCCATGCTAGAATAGGGAATCGGCCTTAACTATGGCATGTTAATTAATCTCAAATGTCCCCTCTAAAGTGTGGGCTGCTTGGTCCTCTTCTTGATATTTGCATAGCTATCCACTTTGCCTTTACTTGATCTAGAAAAATAGGCCACGTTGTTGAGTGCTCGCGCTCTCTGATGTCCACCTGGTGGACTATCACCTACTAAAAATAACTCCTGCACAGATAATCTAGTCTTTCTCCACTGTTCCCTCCTTCCTTGTTGTATGTTGTCATTTTTTGTGTGATTTGAGCTCTCGAGCTATCTTTTCCATTTTTGTTGGCTCTTTCAGCTTCTTCTTTAGCTGGGGCTGAGTTTGTTCTCAAGTCTGCACCATATTTGAAAATAAAGTGTCATTTTATTACCTTGAATTGGACATTTGTGGGGCCATCATTGGTCACTTGAACCATGTTGAAACTCAAACTTTTGAACCATGAGAGTGCATTGGTTCAATGGTTAAATAGTTTGGGTAGTCCTATCAGCTCCTTGGTTCAATCAATTGATCCATCTCTTTGAACTTGGTTCTACAATCTCTTGCTTCCTTCCTTCACGTAAGGCTTCCTTTAAAATTTTGAGATTCCTTGAACCTTTGAACTTTGAACCATTTTGGTTCAAGGTTCAACAGTTCATTCTCTTTCTTTGAATCTTTTGGTCCTTCAAACTTTCTGGATCCTTTTCTTTTTTATTAAACTCATTAAACCTTTGAAATTTGAACTCTTTTGGTTCAAAGTTGAATGATTCAATGTTTCATTCTTTGTTCTTATAAGTCTCTCAAACTTTATTGAACTTCGTTGAACCTTTGAACTTTTAACTCTTTTGGTTCAAGGTTTAATGGTTCAACGGTTCAATCTTTTTTGTTTGAAGCCTTCTTATCATTAAGTCTTTTCATTTTATTGAACTTGTTGAACCTTTGAACTCATTGAACCAGTTTGGTTCAAGGTTCAACAGTTTAACCTTCACTCTTCAAAGTCTTCTTTTCTTTAAGTCCTTTGAAGCCGTTGAACTTTCTAAAGTGGTTAAACTTTGAACTTGTTGAAGCGCTTAATTCTTTTAAGTCTACCGATGTCGTGAACCTTTAAACCCATTTAACCTTTGAACCTTTGGAGGTGGGGTTCAATGGTTCAATGGTTCAATATTTCTTTCTATTTGTTTGAAGCCTGTCGATAAGTCTTTTGATTGAACTTCGACATTGAACCAATGTTGAAATTACCTAAGTGTTGGGAACTTATTTCTTTATGAGAGATCGTATGTTGAAGTCATTGAACCTATTAAACCTGCAAGTCCCTTAGCTGAAAATGCTTGAATAATTACAGAACTTGATCACTCATAACATTTTTTGACAAGGGAAGAGATAATTTTGGCCTGTAGGACCAAAATAGTTGATATGTTGTTCCCAAAAATAAGTGATAGATTTTGGAAACAATAGCTGGCTCCAATTGGGGAACTTCCATTAATTGTAAAAACAATCAAAGGGGGTAGAATCTAGAATCTCCAATTCCTTTAAGTATGCCATTAGGCTACGGAGTCATGCTACCCAAAAATAAAGGTGCCAAAAAAAAATGAAAATGAAAAACATAAAACATAACTAAAGACTATACAAATATGCAAATGTACAACTAGACTTATATGATACTTCAAGAGTTGAAGTGCTTTAGATGCTACCCATTATGAGGCAATTAAAATGGTGTTCTATCCTGATTAACTATTAAGAAACCATTTTCTCCCCAGAATCGGTGATGGGTAAATGGAACTATCCACTAGGAATCACGTTTTTTGTGCACTCCTTTTGGTTCTCTCTTCTTGCCTCATTGCAAGATATGGTCTCCAATCTGAAAACCATAAATCCTTGCTCTCTTGGTGAAGAGTTTCTTTTCCTAACTTTGGCACATAGTAGTATGGTCTACTACCATAGCTTATTGCTCTTCTAGTCTAGTGAAGCACATGATTTGATTGTCAGCATCGAACACTTTGCAATGGTTAGCTTTATCAGGCACACTTGGTTGAAAGACTAGTTTGATAGTGTACCTATTATCTTTGAAATTAGGGTGCGAAACCATGAAGGTTGCAGGGACAACCAATGAATTTGCAAAATTATGGGGCTATTTGGGCACTGCAAAAATATTGAAAGCTTCAAAACTTTCAATTTGATCCCATACCAGATTGCGATAATGTCATAATCTTTTGTTCATGGTTTGACACAAGTTCCTCACCTAGAAAACCACTAATTTAGCATCTCCTTTGGCATGAAGAAGCTTAACACCTCTGTCATGAACATCCTTCGAATCGAGTAGCAGAGATTCATACTCGGTAGTGTTGTTTGTGTTGCTAAACTACAACTTGTATGAAAAAGGAAAAATATTTCCTTCAAGAGATATTAAAACAATCCCAGCTCTAGAACTGGTAGAAGAGTAGCTGCCATCAAATTCCAAAATCTATACACCACCAAAAACTAATTTTTTCTCATATTTTCCTTCATTCAGAGGGGAGGGTCCATCTACACCTATGTTGTGCTCTATTAAATCTTCTACTATCTCATCTAAATCATTTCCTGGATCACCACCTAAAGGACTTTCATCTACTGAAACATGAACATCCTTTGTGGTCAAGAAGTAATTACCCATGTCTAAAGACTCAAATAGAATTTGAGCTTCATGGGCTGACATTTGGGTAATAATGTACTTTGATTCATTATTAAGAAGTAGCCTCTACATGATGCATTTGGTAGGGATCCTCACTTCAGATAGGTCCATGCTCAACTTGCCACCAACATCCTTGTAAAAATTTCACCCAAGAAGAATGATGTATAAGGCTGGGATGTTAGCCACCAGGACTGTCATCCTAATTCTCTTGTCTAGGAATGCCACAAATGAAAATTGGGCATCCTTGATTTATCCCAGTAGTGGCACTTATTTTTTCTCCATGGAGAAGCATATCCCAAAGGTTTTAGTCAATGTAAGGCTGAGAGAATTTTCCACCTTGGTGGGCATGACATTGTCAAATGTGCCTGAGTCTATGATGCAATTGCTCAGCTTGTGACCATTTATTAAGAGGGAAACATAGAAAGGCTCTATTTTCCTAGGGGCAGGAGGAGGAGTAATTACAAGGTTATTCTATGTGGATATGCTCTTGGGGGAACTAAGTTTTGTTTTTTGAATTTCTTATCCTGTAGGGATGGTCTTATTCATCACACATTGAACTAACCTATCCAAATGCTCAGGATTGGATTGCAAGAATTCAAATTTAGACATTTGAATTTTGGTTTTCTTGACATGGTCGATTATGTCAAATGTCTAAAATGAATTAGGAATAGGGGATGGTAGTTCATCCTTTTGATTTTTAGGGGGGTAGGACTGATATACAAAATTGAAGTTGAAGGTGAAGGTGTGCTTGACGTACTTACTTTTTTAGTAATCATTAGGTACTTTGATTGAAAAGGCAAAGTGGTTCCCCACTTATCAATTGAAATTGCTAGTTGAGAATGCTCCTCTATTTTTTTCTTATCAGCTTACTGGGCTGACAAGTTCTATGACCAGGTGAATATAGTGTATGATCCATAAATTGCTTCACCCTTACTTTTGGGTTCATCCTAGTAATTCAGGAAACTAATGTTGGAGTCACCAGCTAATTCTTCTTCTCCTTCTGTGAAGAGATTAGTGTCATCTTCCTAGGTTCAACTCAGGTTGTAAAGATAAATCAACTTCTATTTCAAGATATCAAACTACTGAGATGGTTGGTGCTGCTTCAATGGCAAGTTTCTCTTGTGGGGGAAGAAGGCGATTTGGCTGCCCTTGATTTTTGGTAGCATTGACTTCATATGACTGATTAGGGAATGTCCTCCTTCGTATATCTCTGTATGAAGGAGCATAAGACATCCCTTGTGTCATTTTATTTTTGAGAGCTAGCAACTCATTTGCTAGCTTCTGCACCATTTGATCAGTGGTGCTTGTGGATGGATATTTAGAGGATGAAGAAGATTTACCTCTGTTAGGATCTCTCCTTATCTTCCCCACCAATATGAGATCATCTTCTACCTCAGTGGCCAAATCTTCAGCTGTAGCAAGGTCTATGTGGCTAGCATGTCTCAGTAAAAAACTCACTTTTGGAAGCTGAGAATTATTGAAGAAGCATTTTATATTCTCAGCTATTGATTGAGCAATTATAGGAATCCTATTCCTCAACTTGTTAAATTTGGCAATGAAGTCCCTCATAGGTTAATGAGGCTCTTTCTTCATTTATGTGAGCTGGGTTAGCAGTGCATGCACATCTTCTGTAGGCTTAAACTTTGATTTGAAATTGGCTTTAAGAGTGTTCTAGTTAGTCACAGTCTAGGCCTACAGATGATAGAACCAGTCTGTAGCAGTGCCTTGTAATGTTTCTATAAACACATTGACTACTACATCTTCATACTCCAAACCTATCACACCACAAGCTATGCTAAAGGCTGTAATATGTTCATCAAGATGAACTCTCCCATCACCATAGAATTTGGGGAAATTCTTCTTGGAACTGTGAGGTAGCTCATGTAGAGGTGAAGTTAGATTGATTGGCCAAACGAGTTACCCCAGGGGCCTTGAACTACCATTGTATGACTACTAAAAGAAGGGATAACAAATGTCTAAGGGATATGTATTGACAAAGCTCTGATAATAGTAGAAATGGATGTTTTGCCTGGTAATAGAGACTTGACTTTTGTAGGAGGAAAACTCCTAGTTCATTGAAGGTGAGATGAAGAAGGAAACAGGTCAAAATCACTTTGTTGTGCGAACTCAAATACAGGGTCGACTATCCCTTTATCTCTCTAGCTCCACGTATACTATGGATTTGATAGATTGTGGAATGAAAATAGAAAAGAATTGGCACTGATTTAGCTTGAAGCTTGAGGCTTCAAACTATACGTTCTTCCCCAGTGGAGTCACTAAAAACTATTGGCATGAAGTTGGCAGTGTTATTTCCTACTTCACATCATTTCCCAGTGATATGAAAAGCTTTAATTTGAATAGACTAGAAAATAACTGGAAATGATCATTGATCCCTAGTAGAGTCACCAAAAACTATTGGTGTGAAGCTAGCAGTGATCTTGACTTTTCAAATGAAATGCTCTATCTCCAGCATCTCTAGTTTCACAGCTTAGAGTATATAATGGAAATGGATAAGGCTATAATGATAATGGATAAGACATAGGTGATGCTTCAATCTGAATCATGAGGATTCAAATTGCACAAAATTTTTGTATCCTCACTGGAGTCACCAAAAATTGTTGGAGTGAAGCTCGCAGTGTTCTTAACTTTTAAAATGAAATGCTTGATCCCCAACGTCTCTAGTTTTTCTTATTAGAGTATATAATGGAAATGGATAAGGCTATAATGATAATGTATAAGACACAGGTGATGTTTCAATCTGAAGCTTGAGGCTTCAAATTGTGCAAAATTGTTGTGTCACCAACAGAGTCACCAAAAACTATTGGGTGAATATTTTGTTACCAGCTAACTAATGGCAAAATAGGTTGTTTCAACCACAGCATAAGGAGATTGATCAGCCAAATGTATAGGTATACCACATCAAAAGGGGACAAATCTCTCCTCTCATCAAGTGGAGGTTCCCTATAACTATAAGGTACTATATATATATATATATATATATATATATATATATATATATATATATATATATATATATATATATATATATATATATAAACTGAAAATAACACTTAGGGGTAGGATAACACCATCCATCTTTTTTTTGTCAGATATGATGTTCACAAATCAAAGCAAAAATCTTGGGGAAATGATAAAAGGCACTTCTCTTCTTTCAGAAGTGTTGTTCAGCAAACAACAAGAATCTTTCTCATAGTGACAAGTAAATGTAATAGGGCACAATAACCAGTAGAATGAGGTGTAGACCAAAGTCTCCACCTCAACTTCCAAAGAGTGAAATATGAAGGATAATGAGGGCAAAAAGTCATCCAATGATCCTTTACATAGAAATAGAAAATAGACAAACTAAAGATAATTGTGGCAGTACAAAGTCTCTCCACAGTCAGCTTCAGGACACCTTCCTGATTACTTCCGCTATTTCTACTTATTTAATTAAATGGGCAAGAATGCATTTATGAAAAAGACATAAGAATAATTTCCTCAACAACACAAGCTATTCCAGCATAAAGTCTGAAAAGTCACTTGTTTTCTCATTCAAATAATGAAATATGATTAACAATCTGAGCTCAAAGTTTCAATAATGTCTTTCAATTTGGGTAGAGTTTTGCTTCTAATAATAAACGGATCTCTTTTGCATAAAATAAGAGATTACAATATCTAGCACTCCAAGAAAGACTTGGGCACTTTTTTTCATGGAATGACCCATGCTACATTCAATGCCTTGAATGCATTTTTAGTTTTATCAGGGGGCCATGCTGAAACAGGGCATCGGCCTTAATTGTGGTGTGGCAATTCATCTCAAATGTCCCCTCCAAAGTATGGGCCACCTGGTCCTCTTCTTGATATTTGCATAGCTATCCACTTTTCCTTTACTTGATCTAGAAAAATAGGCTATGCTTTTGAGTGCTCATGCTCTCTAATGTCCACCTAGTGGACTATTTCACCTACTAGAAATAACTCTTGCATAGATATTTTTGGTCTTTCTCCATCATTCCATCTTTCCTTGTTGTATTTTGTCATTTTTTGTGTGATGTAATCTCTCGGTCTATCTCTTCCCTTTCTACTGGCTCTTTCAGCTTCTTCTTTAGCTGGGTTTGAGTTTGTTCTCAGGTCTGCGCCATATTTGAAAATAAATGGGCTTTTTATTACCTTGAATTTGACATCTATGGGGCTGTCATTGGTCACTTGGTCACTTGAACCATGTTGAAAATTGAACTTTTAAACCATGAGAGTGCATTGGTTTAATGGTTTGGGCAGTCCTATTAGCTCCTTGGTTCAATTGGTTAAACCATCTCTTCGAACTTGGTTCTAGAATCTTTTGCTTCCTTCCTTGGCTCGAGGATTCCTTTAAAATTTTGAGATTCCTTGAACCTTTGAACCTTTGAACCATTTTGGTTCAAAGTTCAATGGTTCATTCTCTTTCTTTGAATCTTTTGGTCCTTCAAACTTTTTGGATCCTTTTCTTTTCTGTTGAACTTGTTGAACCTTTGAACTTTGAACTCTTTTAGTTCAAGGTTCAATGGTTCATTTTTTGTTCTTATAGGTCTCTCAAACTTTATTGAACTTCGTTGAGCCTTTGAACTCATTGAACCATTTTGGTTCAAGGTTCAACAGTTCAACAGTTCAACCTTCACTCTTTGAAGTCTTCTTTTCTTTAAGTCCTTTGAAGCCATTGAACTTTCTGAAGCGGTTGAACTTTGAACTTGCTGAAGCGCTTAACTCTTTTAAGTCTACCAATGTCATGGACCTTTGAACCCATTGAACCTTTGAAGGTAGGGTTCAATGGTTCAATGGTTCAATCTTCCTTTCCATTTGTTTGAAGCTTGTTGATAAGTCTTTTGATTGAACTTCAGTGTTGAACCAACCTTGAAATTGCCTAAGTGTTGGGAACTTGTTTCTTTGTGAGAGCTCGCATGTTGAAGTCGTTGAACCTGTTGAACTTGTGAGTCCCTTAGCTTAAAATTTTTGAATAATTGAGGAACTTGAGTGCTCAAAAAAAAATTGAGAAGGGAAGAGAGAATTTTGGCCTACACGACCAAAATAGTTGATATGTTGTCCCCAAAAACAAGTGATGGATTTTGGGAACAACAGTAGGAACATCCAAGGGTTTGTGTAATCTTGCATCACCTTAAAATATATTGGTGTGACATTTCCCCTTTTTTAAGAATAAATGGCAAAGATACAGTCAAGATAACTTGTCAGAGTTGAGTTGTTTTCAACTAAAGGAGAATGATGTGGCATGAAAATACTATTCATGTGCACTATTTATAAGTTACTATTCATTGATGAGTTGACAAACATTATTAATCCTAGTGATGTATCCATAATAATATTCATGAGTGCATAGGTGGAATGGGTCAAATTTATCAGGTAGGGCAAGAAAAAAGTGGTAAAAAAGACAATCCTTCATATTTTGGAATATTTTGATAGTGGGGAGACAAGTTATACTTTTCTTGATTGGTGTCTCTTTTTTCCTTTTGACTTACTATGAGAGGTGGAGCCAATGTTTCCATGTGAACTTTGTCCTTAACAAATCATCACCTATGTGAAGGATGTAGCATGGATTTATTGGGATACCATTGTTACTTTGTTAGATATTTTCCCATGTTTATGAGTGACACCATTTTGGGCCCCTTTGTGTTTTTGTCACTCATTCTTCCTTTATAAATTTTTAAAATCATGTTTCATTCATTCGTTGGTTAACATAGGTAGGTAATGAGAATATTTTGGTAATAATCTTGAGGATAAGATTTGGAGCCTCCTCAACATGTTTGGAAATTTATGTATGTGATGAGAGATAAGATTTGTTGATAAAACTTTTGTATTTGTGAATATTAATGAGAATATGTTGACTTAGTGAGTTGAATCATTGATATGTTTATGTGTGTTATGATAGATTGATATTATTATGTGGATTATTGAATCGATTAAATGTGGTTCAAGGCTACATCAGTTGGTATCAGAGTTCAATTTATTCCCATTAGAAGAGGAAATAAATGAAGTGGTATTTGAATAAAAGGCAAGTCAAGACGATATGTGGCCTCATTTTTTTTTATCTAGTGTTGTTTTTTATGTTACAAATGTATGTGTACCAGTTAGTAATAGTGAATAACTTGGGATAATAAGTAGGCTTATTGATGAATAACCTAAAGGAGTGCTAGTGCAAGATGAAAGAGTGTTTAATTTCACACATGTTAGAGATAAAAATGAAAACTAAGCTCATGAGAGAGCTTCCAATTAGTCAATTTAGCTAGATGAAGAGAGGAGAAGATTTGATAATTAAGATATGAAAAATAAATAGTTGTTGTTTGAAGAGGCAATTGAAGCTCAAATTTTTGTTTTTAATAACATGTTTGAGTATGTCATTAAAGGTGATCATGATGATGAAATTATTTGGAAAACATCATGGACAAGTTAGATTGTTTGGACCTTATAGGAGATGAGAAAGACATTATAAGGGCATAAGTTGAGCTCCTAAATATTTTGAACCAAGACAAGGATGATTGTAAAGAAGACAAGGTAGTGAATAAAGTAGATTTCAATATAAAGTAAAAAGTGAGGATACAAAACACACCATGTATTATATCTACTTGTGTGTGTGTGTGTGTGTGTGTGTGTGTGTGGGTGTGTGTGTGTGTGTGTGTGTGTGTGTGTGTGTGTGTGTGTGTGTGTGTGTGTGTGTGTGTGTGTGTGTGTGTGTGTGTGTGTGTGTGTGTGTGTGTGTGTGTGTGTGTGTGCGTGCGTGTGCGTGTGTGCGTGCGTGCGTGCGTGCGTGCGTGTGTGTGTGTGTGTGTGTGTGTGTGTGTGTGTGTGTGTGTGTGTGTGTGTGTGTGTGTGTGTGTGTGTGTGTGTGTGTGTGTGTGTGAATTGATGGAATTCCAAATCCATGAGAGTGAA
>JARHVA010000380.1:5052500-5170000 GCA_037957365.1 Torreya grandis | reverse complement strand
CACTTGGAAATGATAGTCTTAGATACTAGCTACAAAAAAAATATGTTTATTATCTATATTATTAGTTTGAGAGGGTTTATCCCTCCATGGGACTTTAGGCATCATTTTTATTAAACTTATAATTATTCCCTCTTTTGTTAGGTAACTAGATGACATTAATTTTTTTGCACACATGTATGTTATGCTTATGCAAGACTGACTTGATCTATTTTTAATGGATAGTATAACATAATATTATTTATTATAAAATAATTGGTCAGAATAACTATATGATATTCAAATATCCATGTCAATCGAGGCATTTTTGGTGAAACAAGGACATTGTGCCATAACTACGTAGGCTGCAAATCTTATTCACTATTCAATGTTGTATTTTTTGAGGCCATGATTATTAATTCATTTTATTGTTCCTCATTTAATTCTATATTTTTTCATGGAATTAGGTTATATAAAATGGTATGATTTACATAATCTTATAGAGAATAACATATTTAGTGGTTAGTGAATCTAGTTTCTAGGTAGGGTTTTAATGCTTGAGCCAAAATATGGGTTATTGTGATATTGAATGTTATGGTTTCATAATCAATTTGGAGGGATATTTGAGTCCCATATAATTGTTTTTATTGTTGTAATTTATAATTAGAAGTAAATCTCTAAAAATATACTTTTATTTTGTCATGTTGTGTTATTTTGTTTTTACATGGAGTTTTCCATAACCTTGAAACCTTGCCTTAACAAAAACTATAGTCTAAGAGTTTTGTTGTGAATATTTATTTTACAACATAGTTTATTTCTATTTTGGGTTTATGTAAAAAATAGTAATTTCTTTTCTCTATTTTATTTTTCACATGTGGTTTTGAAAAGGTTTACTTAGGGTTTTTATTTGGCCCTCCTTTATTCTAGAGTTTTGATGGCATATGTTGGATATAATTTTAAATATAGTTAAGGTTGGGTCTTGTTTGAAAGTTCTTTGTGACTATGCATGCCAAAGTAATTCATTTTCTACATTTGGTATGAATTTTTTCAAAAGCAGCATTTTAAACAAAACCCTAATTTTTAAGTCCTGAAATCTATAAAAGAATGTTTTGGTTTTTTATTTTATGTTTGTTGTTTTGGAAAAAAAATACTTTGATTATTTTTTTCCATTTTATTTTATTATTACAATAGTTTTTCCAAACACTTGAAACCTGGAATTGACCAAACTATGTAGTTTAAGATTTTTGTTATGAAGATTTTGTTTTAGGATGTAGAGCATTTGTGTTTGGGATTT
The DNA here is from genome assembly GCA_037957365.1 of Torreya grandis. Lineage (NCBI taxonomy): Eukaryota > Viridiplantae > Streptophyta > Pinopsida > Cupressales > Taxaceae > Torreya > Torreya grandis. The sequence goes on along the minus strand of JARHVA010000380.1, from coordinate 5,168,730 downwards.
ATGCTCAAAATAATTATTTGAGTTATGGTTTTTATTTTTGGCATGTTATTTTCTAAGGGTATATTTAGGGTTTATGTTTGGCCCACCTTTAATTTAATGTTGACATGGTGTAAATTGGATATCATTTTGAATACAGTTAAAGTTGGGTTACATATGTATTGATCTATTATTCTTCTCTCATTATGTAATAGTAATGATAGAATAGATTAATAATACTTTGATTATGTCTTTTATGTCATTTATAGTGCACATATTCAATACTTGTAAACTTGTTTTTTGTTGTGTTTTGAAAGCTTGGGCATCATATTCTAGGAAAGGCATTCAAGTCCTTGTAATCTCTACTTGTGAAATTTCATTTTTCTATTATGGTAGTGTTTAGAAGATGTTGATTTGAAAAAAAATAACATATTAACGAAAAAACACATGGATGGATCAACTATGTAGAGATATAATTAATAAATACAAAAAAACACAAGTATAAATGTTATATTTTTAATACCAAACATTGAATGTTAATTGTCTAGGAAAGTAACGAGTCTTTTTGAAGAAATTTGAAGATATCATTGTCTGGGAAAGTATATGTTTATATATGTGGATGAATAGTAATGTATTTTTTTATCTTTAGCAATATCTGAACTTTTATTTTCATAAGAACCATTTCATATCTAGACAATTTTCATTTGTCTCCAATTTATAAACCTTTAGTTTATAAACCTTAACTATTTTTATCTCTTAAACATTCATAGTAGAGCCAAAAAGTCACAAAGTAATGCATAATGTACTGATAATGACCATTGAGATATACAATGATTAGTGAGATATTACTCTATTTAAATAATAATTATTACAAGGAAATATTAATCGAATGGCTTACAATAGCCATGTAATTGAGTAAATTAATGTTTGTAAGATGAAGTGACATATAATGTAATGACAAAAACTAATAAGAAATGTAGTTATCAGTCCCCTATACTCTCTTAGGGGTATGTTATTCATTTATATGGACTAGGACCAAAACAAATTAAAAAACTGAATGTAATTCAAAACATAGATGTTCATTTATTTTATTTTTTTATGTAAAAATAAATTAGAATATTTTTTTTGTCAAGTCAGTGATTTTAATTTTTGGAATAATATATGTAAGAATAGAAAAACATAGCAAAATGTCTATTTTTTTTTTAAAAAGCATAGTTGTAAAAAAAAATCCTAGCCATATGTAAATATTTCAATCATTTGACAAGTATGAAAGGATTTAATATGCATGGAATGTCTTGAAAAAATACAAACAAAGGTTGAGAATTTTTAACATGACCCAACTTAGACTATATTTAAAATGTTATCAAACACACATCATCTCGACATCAGATTAAAGGTGGGCTCATTATAAAATTTTAATAACACTTACCCATCATTCATCTCCAAATGTTATTTAACTTGAACCCCTTTTTAATAACTAAATGCATCCCTTCTTGGGGTTATAGGCATTGTTTTTATTTAACATGAAATCATTCCCTGTCTTGTTGTGCAACTAAATGACATTGATTTTTTTGCAAATATGTATTGATTATGAAAGGTAGACTTGCAAAATGTTTAATAGATAGTACAAAAAAAAATTATTTATTGTAATCTAATTGGTTAAAACAATTTTATCAAATTAAAATCTTTACATTATTCAAGGTAGTGCCATTGCAGTGAGGATGTTGTGCCATAACTATGTAGGTTTCAAATATTTTTCACTTATTAATGTGATATTTATTGAGGCCATTTTTATTAATGCATTTTATTATTTCTTATTGATTGATGGATTTTTTTCATTGCATTTCATTTTTAAAAATGGTTAAAGCTACATGTAATGTTTGTATATGACAACATATTCAATGGCTAGCAAATCTGGTTTCTAGATAGGATTTGAATGCTCGAGAAAAAATAAAAATTACCTTAATATTAAAGGCCATGGTTTCATAATTGATTTGTATGGATTTTTTAATTTAAGGTAATTAATTTTTAATTATTAGAGTTTAGCATCAGAAGTGAATTTTTTAAAAGTGTAATTGATTTTTGCATGTTATGTTATTTTGATATTGCAAGGGTTTTACTAGAAAATTAAAACTCTAACTTGACGAGGAAATCTAATCCAAGATTTTTGTTATGAATATTTTTTTATGACATAGGAATTTATGTTTGAATTTTAGATTGAATCAGTAATTTGTTTTCTCTAAAAAACTTTCCATGTTATTTTTTAAGGGCTTATTTAGCATTGCTAATATGACCATCTTTCATCTAGTGTTAAGATGGTGTAAGATTCATAGAATTTTAAATATAGTTTAATCTTGGTCATGTTTAAAATTTTTAAATAGCTTTGCATCCCCAAGTATTTTTTTTAATGACTTTTGGTATGATCTTTTTCAAAGGTAGTGTTTTGTACAAAACATTATTTTTCAGTGCCAGAGTATTTTAGGTTTAGGTATTTTTATTTGATGTGGCATTTTTGGAAAAAAAATGTTTTGAATATATTTTTCCTTTTTATTTTGTTCTTATAGGGTTTTTTTTCAAAAACTTGAAACCTTATCTTGGTAAAAAAATCTAGTCCAACATTTTATAATGAAGATTATTTTTACAATGTAGGCAATTTGTGTTTACTATTTATGATAAAAACATAAATTTAAGTTGTGTTTTATTTTTTTCATGTTTTTTCAAATGGTTTATTTAGGGTTTCTATTAGGCCCACTTTTAATTTTGTGTTGAAATGGTGTGAGTTAGATAGAATTTTGAATGTAGTTGAAGCATAGGTTACATATGTCTTAATATATGATACTTTTCTCATTATTTTATAATAATGCTTAAATGTTTTGACATTTATTTACTTATTTTTTTTTCACGTCATTTCTAGTACTTGTATTCAAGGCTTGCACACTTGTTTGCTATTGTGTTTTATGATATTGGGAATTATCTTCTATTCAATGGATTCAAGTCCATTTAAGACTAATTTCATTTTTAAGTAATGAGATTCATATAGGGGATGATAACATAAGAATTTATTTTGAAAAATTTAATTATCTTTAATGTTTTGTATAAAATACTAGCTTTGACAAAGTTTATACTAAGTTTTTTGAAAAAAATGGATGTTTTGGAGAAAATTTAAGTTACATTTTTGAAGTGGTGAGTGCCTTGAAGAGATCAAAGATAGCATATTCATTGTGTTATTTAATGGTGAGCTAAAATATTAGCCACTATGCTACGATAATTTTTATGTCTTGATTAGTAGAATCAAGCATGGAATAGATAATGACAAAATATAAATGTTGGATTCTACCATGAATTTATTCTTAGAATGAGAGCTATTTTGATTTGGATGAACCTTGCAATAAGACCTAAATATTAGTTTGACTTTTATGCCAGGGGAATTCTATATGATTAAATATGCAAAGATTTGTCTCACATAAGACTGTAAAAATTAAGGTTTATGTCACTTGTCATCTATTGACACATGTGGGGAGGTATTATTTAAAGTAGGATAATGTTGTTGATCATTAATTATTTGAATACCATATAAATAAAGTTATAAATTTGATTAAAATTGAAGATGAAAAGGTATGATGAATATCAAAATAAAAACCCAATGAGAACAATTTTGTTTTGGGTAATCTATTGTTCTAGTAATGTCACTAAAGGGAGATCAAGATTAGAAGGAGGGTATAGGATTCAAACTAGATCCATTTAATTGAGTGGAAGGCATGCCACTAAGTAGAAATACACCCATAAATCCATGTTTCTTAGTAATTATAACCCATAACGGTACTAGTTTGAACACCTAGAATAAATATGAAAAACTCTTTTAGGGACTAAATGACATAATTACTATCCTTATCTACTTAATACATCATCACAAAAAAAATAAGATTTTTTATATAAATTTCTAACACAAAGATCAAAACACATGCTTATAAGATATACTATATATAATATATTTTCCATAATTACCAACACATTAATTATTGTATTGTATTCTAGGTATTCAAAATTAAACCAAAACAAAACATAAAAATACTTGACATTGAATGAATGTGAATCTAAGAATATATATATATATATATATATATATATATATATATATATATATATATATATATATATATATATATATATATATATATATATATATATATATATATATATATATATATATATATATATATATATATAACTAAGATATCTCTACTTGTAGTATGCCCCCACCTAGGCAACATATAAGGAAAACCCAAGATGAATGCTATACAATTTTTAAGGCACTATCACATGCACCATCCAGGAATCGACAAAGGGTAAAAGTAGATGAGTAAATAAACTTTTTAATGAAACAAGTTTCTAATTAATATAAAATCATGTATCGATGAAGAATAATGAGCACCTAGAATTAGTACGCCTATTGAATCATTGGTTATGTGTCATACGTGGGGGTAAAAAATCAAGAAGCTTCCCTCTTATAATGCTTATGTTTTTTTATTATATATTTTATTTTTTTATCAATTTATATATATTTATACTTTTATATATACTTTTTTAATTTATATCGCATATTTATATTTGAGACTAAATTTAAACAATTAACCTTTGTTTTAAATAAAATATAACTATTAATGATTTTAACCAAAAAATAAATATTTTATTCAGTAATAAAATTATATTAAAATTAAGAGCCAAATAAACTTAAAATAAATTAATATTTTAAAACCCTCATATTCTCACATAAATCCATATAGATATTTATCTATCTTTATTAGGAATAGTATCAATGGCCACCTAAATGTTTCCATTTTCTTACTTAAATAGATTCTAATCTATAAAAATGTCCTCACAACCTCAAATCATACATATCTATTTTTTGTTGTATGGTAAAACATGAGTTTTGACATGTACCTAGAACCTAGAACAAAATCAAATAATAGAACTAGAAAGCATCAAAAACTACAAACAAGAAACAAATCCCTTCAATGAAGGATTGAGTAGGACTGGGATGAAACATCATAAAAATATCATCTAATCAAGTGTAGAAAACAACAAATGGAGAACATTCCAGAAGTCTCTCGGGTCAACAAACTTCAACATACAACCATTGAACAAATAAGATACTCAGTAATATCATGATCCATACTGGAAAAATTCTAAAATATTTAAATATTTTATAAATTTGTACATCTATTAAATCATTTAATATGCAAACATGCATTCATTATCTTTAAAAAAAATATGGTAGATGTATGTATTGATATTATCAAGGAAGAACAAGGTAGATTTTAAAAATATCCTTTAGTATAAAAATCAATGTATAAATTGAAGCGAATGAGGGTAATATATCCCCTCCCCTTATACAAAGTACTTGGGTATCTTCTAAGCAACATAAAAAAATTAACCTCCCACCACCATCTCTTTTGTTTAAGCTTTTGTAAATGCATTGATATCTCTTTAAAATTGTGCAAAGTAGGAATTTACAAACCCAACTGTCCCTTTATATATAATAATATATATAATATAATATGGGCCCCATACTATACAATATCACTTGAAATACATTGTCAATGCTTCTCACCATCAGTTCCTAACACACATTAGATGTAGAGCCTTCTTGCAGTAATAATATAATATAATATTTAATATTATAATATTATATCAAAATGAGGGGTAGTTTTGAGAATTATCCTTTCTACTAATAATTTATTTTAGAGTGAAGTAAATGAGTGTAATGTGGTTATTTCATCTCACTCAAAACCCATTATAGTTTATCAAATCTCACCTTTTACTATGTGCAAGGTGAGCCAAGGTGTTTTGTTTATGGAAAATGATATCCTACACCAAACCCATATTTAAGGAAACAATTATATTTTCATGACTTACAGAAATTTCAAAGGGATACATAAATTGCAAGGTGGTAAGTTTTTTTATTAGATGTTTTATATTGTCAATGGCCGATAGGGATGACATGTGGTTTATTTGATTGTGATAACAATCCATGTTTTATTGGTCTTATGTAGTAGAAAGGATTGTCAATCAGTCCTACGTGGTAGGAATATTGTATGGATTCTAAGCTAGCTATTCGATTTACATGACTTGCATGAATTAGAAAGGGGTACATAGCTTTCAAGGTGGAAAGGTATTTGATTGCATATTTCCCATTGTGAAGGGTTAACAAGAACAAAAATATGCTAATAAATGTATGATTTTCCACTATAATTGGCATTGTAATGCTAATGATGTGGAGACAAGATATTGAGGTTTAAAATTCTTTATTGTAACTTATGTTCATCTATGATGCCAATATATTGACACATAGATAAATTACATTAAGGCCATATAAAAATTAAAAGTGGTGAATTATTTCAAAGTGAGTTAGGTTATGATGATAAGGGGTAATGGTTTAAATTCACATGAAAATTATAAATATGTGTGGAAGAGACATTAAAAATTGGCATATCAATATAACAACATTTCATAATGATACATGCCAGTTATATCAATGCAGGGTAGTCAAATATATTATTGATTATTTTCTATTGTCAAGGGTGGAAAAGGGCATTATGAAATTAGATTTTATTATGTCAAGGTTCCAAAACTCTCTTTGTCTTTGTTTAGTGAAAGGAAGAGAGGTACAATTTTTAGGATGACCACAAGCATAACAATTTTTTTGTACTTTGTTTGACAAGGGTTCAAATCTCCACCAATTTTTACATTATCTCTACAAAAACTATGGAAATTATATCCTCTTGTTCCATATATTTTCCATGAGAGGAATAACCATTATATACAAATGGGGTTTGTATTTATTGTTTAGTGATTTTTGAAATAAGCTTAATGTTGTAATTGTCTCACTCCAAATTAATATATTATGAATGATAGAGCCAAGTGAGACTCAACTTGAGTTCAATAAATCCTCGAGGGATTAAATGTGTTGGTAAAAGATTTAAATATGCATTAGGGGCCATAGGAAAGTGAACAAAATTCTTTAAAAGATGAAAATGTTCTCTTTAACGAGATAAAAGGGCATGAGAGTGTGAGAAAAGGGAATTTTTAATATGCCATCCCATGAGGTGGTGGGACAAGAAAGCACCACACACTCACATTTTATTAATTTTGGGAGTTTTGAATCCCTACCAAAAATGATAGGATAGGATTGCACTCCTCCCCATGCCATCATCTCATTAAGTCAGGACTTGTGAATTTTGTCATGCCATGATCAATGGGTACTTTCCACATGTCATGTTGTAAACCCAAGTTTAAGATGTTTTAACCCTTATATGTATTCACCACATGATAAATATTACTTTATATGGGATCCACATTGATTTCTATAAAGATATAACTAATATGTTAGCCTATATCCATATAGTTATTGACTCAAAACTATGGATGCCACTTACCAAGCCTTGATTCACCCTAGGATCTGAGTAAATTACTATCCTAAGAGGATCTAGGACTACACTCCTCTACATGCCTTCCTCTCATTTAACCTAGATCTTATGCACTCTACCATGATGAGAAACCTTGAGACCAATGGCAAGTTGCCACACATTACATTGAAGACTCATATCTTAGATTTCTTGTAGATGCATTACATTTGCCACATGGAAAAATATTACTCTCTCTCTACATTACCTCATTAACTTCCTCTTAGACCCATTTTATGTTTTTTGGATATTTCATTTTTTTCTATAAGTGTCATAATATTATTTTCTATTCATTATGACTGGACTATCAACATATATCCATTTGGTTCCTGCCTCAATCATTCCCCCATGTCTAATTGCCTTTATAACCTACAAGGATTGAGCCTACCAAGGGATAAGTTATTGATTTTCCTTGGTTCCAATAATTCTTAGGCCCTAAAAAACTATTAGGCTTGGACTACACTCCTCCATGTGCCATCTTCTCCTTGAGCCTAGGCCCTTGCATTTTCCCACCCTGGGAGAGGCTGAGAGAGTCCTAGCATGACAAGGACTTAGGTATTATTACATTTTAATTTGGGTTAGGTCAAGTTTTTATTAGCCAAATGTAAATTAATTTTGGCATTGTGTGCATAATAAATTTAGCTTGGGATATTAAATTATAAATGTTGGAGCCACATCAAACTCTAATTAAGCTTAGTAAATCCTTGAGAGTTTAAACATGCTAATAAAACATTGAATATGCATTACGGGTCTTAGGAAAGTAAACAAAAGGCAATAAAAGTATAAAATGAGCATGAAAATGAAAGAAAAGGGTCTAAGAGAGTGAAAAAAAGGTGTGATCAAAGTGAGTTCTAAAGATTTTGTAAATTACATGCCACATGGGTGCAAAGAGGTAAATGTTGTTGATACAATGTGAATGTCATGGTAGAAGAGTCACCGTTCAAGATATTAGGTGAACAATTGGTGATAGGTCCTAGGTGCAAGTGAAGTATAATGATTTAAATTCTCAAGCATTACAAGGTGTCCACATTATACACATAAAATGGGAACACTTAAATGCTAAATATAATCTAGAAATGAAAATAAATAAATTTGAAATTCCTTTAATCAATCCTTTCACCCTCCAGGTAACTGCTAGTGTATTTATTTCTCATCAACAATTAGATGGAATTGTTTTATTTTATATGTTATTATAAACATCACATTGTTTAAGATAATACTCATTATTCTATGCATAGGGACATAACATTAATGACTTAATCTAAATACATGTCGAACTGGACATAACATGTATTTTATTTGACATTCAATGATGCATTTGTCTAGGAAGAGTATGTACGTGTTTTTATTATTCATCATTGAATCTTGAATTTATTCATGGTATTTACTATTAAAAATATTACAATTTCAGAATCTTTACAAACATTGGCATATTTAGTCACAGCTAAATCTACTTATTATCATGCTTTAAATTAATGGATATGTTGAGAAATTTATGAGGTAAATAAAATCCTTAACCCTCAAAATAGTGATCAAGATGGATTGACAATGTGATTAGATTGCACTTCTATTGATTTTTTTGTGCTTGATTTAATTTAGTTCATTTGTAAGTATTAATGATATTTAAAATTATAATGTATGTATTAATAAAAAATATTTTATATAAATGGACCTAAAAAACTTCCATCCTTTGTGACTATATTTTTCCACAGCTGATCCATGTGTTTTATCTCTATATGTTAAATTAGTTTTGTATATTTTTTAAACATATTAATAATTATTTGTTATTATGTTTGGTGGCTTGCATTCCATTTGCTAATTAAAACACTGTAAACCTTATAATGTAACACTAAGTGCAATATTATGTTTATTGTGGTGTTTCTTGCATGTAATTACTACTTTTTGCTAACATTTTAACTAATCCTATTAAATGTAGATAGTTATATTTGATACTTTAAAATTTTAGAGTCAATGTTTTAAAAAGGATTACTATTTATCTTGTTAAAATATATGCTTTGTATTATTTAATATTTAATTTATTTCACTTTACAAAATACCTCAAATCATAGTATAGCTAATGATCTTAATGAAGATTTCATTACCAATGTTTTTCATACAATAGTCATGAACGTTGATTTAATTATATAAATCAAATGAACATATAAACAATCCCTTGAGTTTGTCAACACAAATACATTTTCTATTTCCATTAGAAAGTCTCCTAGGTCCATTCATGATAATATCATTAGCATAAGAAACTCCATTGAAGCCTAGTGCAACTGAAGAATGCCTATCAGTTTCTCTATTATGTAATACACCAATGAAAGATAAATCATATTATAGAAAATAATAAAGTTTATCATGATCTTAACTATAATATCGAGATCAAAATTAGATAAACATCTTCAACCATTGATAATTATTTGCACAACTATTTGAAATTTTCATTGGTATAGTTATTTGATGTTGGAAATGTAATAAATAAAAAATCATACTCTATTTGAAAATACAAAACTGTAAACATATTATGTCTAACATAGATATATGTAAATGCAAATATTTATTTTTAAATATTATCATCACTATATTATTGACCATTGCAAAAATGATGTGCATAAATTCAAATTAAAAAATAACACATTTGCATAGTAATAAATAATTCATTTTTTTAGAGGAATACCTACCATTAATTCAAACTAATTCTTATAGCATAGATCATGCTTTAGAAATAGATAATCCTTTTAGAACTAAATTTTTAAATACAATGTTGGTGATGACTTATTTGATATATTTATATTCTTTTTCCAAATTTTTATACACATCTATATAACTACTATTCAAAATTATAGATCATTTTCAAAAGTTATTAGAGAACAATTAACCTGATGTGGTAAAATATTTATGAATATAATTGGAACCTAAATAGATATATAGATTGAACCAAGTTAGTGACATAGACTCATAATTTTATCACATCTAAATTTAAGTGACTTCAAGAACAATGGCTTGTGATGTTGGCCTATAGGGTGACACTTTTGTATAAATTGGATTTCTAAATGGATAAATATTTATATTTGTGTTTGGTCTTTGTCAAGAAATAAAAATACTTTCACTTTAACGAAAATATACATCCACCACTATATTTCATTATTTTTCATGATGTTAATCTAGTGTGTAGATATTATGAACAATTATACTATAATTATAGTCATATAAAATGTCAAAATTGGTATCTTGTCTATGGCTTATGATTCCAAACCCATGCATCCCTCTTGCATGCTCTCAAGACCCTTCTAGACACATTTTTTCTTTTTCCCAGTCATCTATAAACTTTTGAGACCTGATTCTAGCTCAACCAGGTTGTTTTCCCCATGGTAGTTCCATCCCCCTAGGTCCCGAACCTATAGGATAGGAGTGCTAGGGTTGGACTATAGTGCTAGACCCTAGGGTGTCTAATTTTTAGTGCTATTTTCTAATCACATTTCAATCCCAAATTAATATTTTCTCCTAATTCCTCTTCTTCATTATGTCAACCTAGTGTGAATACATTTAACCCATGACCAATAGATCTATATAAAATCCCATTCAAATTTCATTTATAAGGGGTTGTCAAATATTAAAAAATAAGCCAATAATACAAGTAAAAACATTGAGGCAAATTTCCCTATTCTCTACATACAACCATCTAATATAAATACCAGCATATTCAAACCTTCACACAAGTCCTTGGTTAACTCAAACACTCCCAGTTTGGCATTTTTTCATCCACATAACACTATTGCACAAGCACATCAAGTGGGAGAACTATATATGTCTTAATCCCTCTTTATATTATTTATATGTAGGTAGTGTGATCACACAAGGGTGTGTGGATACATATTTAGTGCATCTTACACACACAAACTGCCCCCCCCTTCTTTCTCAAAGTTTTATCCAAGCACAATGAAGATCTAGGGTTTGAGATTAAATCATCTCTACATGGAACTCTGTCGATATTCAAGATCCAAAATTTCACAGGTAGGATTACATAAGGATAACAAAAAAAACCTAGAAAACTCATATCTCTATGACTAGTTTAGACAATAATGATAGGACATGGACTATAATTCCAGACCCTAAAGTGTCTTATTTTTATCACTCCTTTTCTTTCACAAAAAAAAATATAGATATAGATTGATGAGACTATCCCAATCCTACACAAGTGGTATCAACCTTTGTCTTAGTTGTATCAGCCCAGTTTTAAGCTAAGTTACATTTCTCCTCTTTCATTACTATTTTTAGAAAGATACGAAAGTCAAATAAATTATACAAATCAGTAGTTAATTAATTACAATATTATTCAATGATTTAGTCAACTTAAACTTTAACTAAATTAGGAATAGGACTCCAATATTTCTAAAATAGTTAAATCATTTGGTGAACTCGACTTACTTCTTTTGTGTACAAAAAAACCTAGAAACCATAGAAAAGATACCAAGCTCATTTTTCTAGTATTTTTTATTTTTATTGAATATTTAAATTAGAATTTCATATGTAAATTTTAAATCTACCTTAGTAATTTTAAAAATAATTTCCTTCAAACCCTAGTTACCTATACTAGGTCCCAATATTTTTCAAGTATTTTTTTGATTTATCCTACATATTTAAATTATAATTTCTCATTTAATTTTTAAAATTTGCCATAGTAATTTTTGAAAATCATTTTCTTTCAAACCCTAGTTGAATTTAGTAGGTCCCTTTGTATTTGAGGTATCACCTTACAGATCTTTTTTTACATAAAAATTACAAATGGATCGTACTCCTTTCAAAACATTTCTTGAAAATAATAATGAATTCATACTTTGTCCTATCATGTATATGAATGATGAAGTTTACCATATGTTAATGGCAAGCGTCATTCTTTCCCTTTCATGCTTACTTTTCATAATATGGGATGATATTAAGAAAGTTATTATTAAACTTATTAAGATCCCTTTCCTTCAAAGCAATGTTTACTTATCTTTAATACAAGGTTTCATTACATACTTCCTATCTCTCATATGGAAAAATATTCGAGTTTAACTTTCTAAACATATTAGAAATATCATATCACATGTTAATTTTCTTTATGCATTAATGTGCAATTCCATGCTCTCTATCCCTTGCTTGCTATCTCTCATTTGAAAATATATTTATAAACATATTTCTATACAATTTATAACTCTAATTACATGCACTTCATCCCACATACATTATTTCTACATGGATGCATATAACTCTTTTGTTACTTTTATGTTCAAATTACAACAATATAAATGAAATAGAATCAAATTTCTAATGCATAGTTGAAATGATGAATCTCATGTTTTCATCTCAAATAATGACAAAAGAATGTCTAAATGATATCTCTCTTACTCTTACTTCTCATATTGCAAATAAAAATAATGAATGCACTCCATTAAAGGATAACATAGATGCACATAGTATTCCAATTTCACATGACAATTTATTGAATGTTAGGAAAGTGTTTCCTTCTCCTCTCCCTCTAGATGGTGATAGATACTTTCCCTCCAACCAGGTCCATGCTATCACACCTCCAAAAGGTGAGGCAACCTATATTATTATTTATAATGCATACATTCAGATTATAACTTCTTCAAACATTATTCAACATATATGTTTACATTTTCAATTGAAATCAACTAGGGTTTGCATTTTTGAGACTCTAAGGGATCAAATCACCAGTATGAGCAAGTTAATTTTAGATTTATAAATGCAGAATCATCTATTACATGAAAATATCACAACATTAGAAAATTTTATTATAATATAAAATACTCAAATGCACCCTAGTGTCAATCATGTATATGCACCTTCACCTAGTCAATTGGTTACAAGAAATGTTACATATCAAAAAGTCAAATCATAATAAAGTAACTCTACAATTAGTGATTAAAAAAACATTCAAAGATCAAATAAAAATTCAAGTGAGGTACTTGTTTTCACTTGGATTTGCACCCCTTGATGGGATGCCTATCTCTCCTCATCCAAGTGTCATAATGTAAATATCTCTTTTACTGTGGGTAATAATTTTTTTGAGATGAATCTCTAGAAGGGCTAGTTCCCTTGATGCACTCTTTAAAAAACTCTCTTATCTATCAAATTTGCATGAAAATGGTTAAGAATAAAAACTAATAAAATTAGAGGTGATGCACAAATATTATATTTCCTCCTATTGATTGAAATTTTAATACTTAGAGCTAAACAAGGATTCTTTCACACAAAACTCATAATTCAAGTTGCATTGTCATATCAATGTTTTATAAGTTAGGTTAAATAAGGTATTTTTATACTTAAGAGAGTAATTAATTATTCATTTTTGGAATATAGTCATAAACCACTTTTAATACACCTATAAAGTTATAAAATAACACTAAAAAAGACATGTAACAATTGCTTTCTACATACTTGGTGAACAATCAAGGATAACATGCTAGAAAATACCATCTTCTACTAGACAAGACCAACAAGATTGCAATGACACTCAATTTAAAAACATGTAAATATGAAAAATAACTTGTTTATCTCTTCAATATGTATTAAATTAAAAAATTGGCTAGGGTTTCACCATCAACCAATGGAGGCTGTTAAAAAAGAGCCAAAAGAGTCAATAATTATAGCCTTTGAGAGAAGAACAAGACAATGGAAGTTTAAAGGTCACTTGGACACTTTTAAATATAAAAAAATGGTTAAAAATTCATGATAAATATGTATTGAATTAACCATGTAATGTTAGGAGGACCAAGTGTCTATACAAGTTATGAAACTAATGAAAAGTGGCATCAAACTCCCAGTCTTGGCTTAGAAAATTGCCTTTTTAATTTGAACCTATTTTAATGTTCTAACACTAACTATGCATATGTCTAATTATTATTATAATAGGTAAGTCCTTCAATCATTCATTTACATGTGTTGGTTCCACTCTTACTATTTGGAAACTCCTAGAAGGAAGCCATCATTGTCTACAGTCTAAGAAAATTCCTTTTATAAGCACCCTTCACACTTGACCTCTAAATTTAATTTATTTTTCCATTAAAATAAATTTTATTTATTTAATAACCCATTTAAATACCCTCTATATACTTATATGCATCAGGCATGCTTTAAAAGGGCTCACACTTGGAATTTTCACCCTTCTCACCCTTATGTCCACTATGTCAGTTTCGATTGGATGATATGAAGGATTTTTTTTTTTTTTAAATTATAATATTTTACCAAGCATGAAATGAAAATAATGGGTTAGATGAAGTCTATATCCTTCATCCAAACCTGATTGCATCTTCTAAAACCTCTTATAACTTGTAAAACATAAAAAATGGTCAAAACTACCCTATTTTGCATGTTGTTTGTACAATTCCATATAGATCATATTGGTGGGAGATAATATAATTCAGTACTCTTTTATTTATAATAAATTACATGGTCAAAATATGTCATTTGGATAGATCTCCAAGCTTGTTTTCTCCATCAGGTCTTCACTGAGGGTTTAGTAAGGTTTTAGGTAGGTTTTCATCTTAAGATTTGTTCATAAAATTTTTACATTGAACCTACCAATAAATTAAATAAAATTGATTAAAATATACCCTTATAACACCCCAAAATTCCTTTTTTTCCCATACAAATCCTTATAAAATATATGAGCATTTGAAAATACCTCATTGAGTTTGTCCTTACTTTTCCTAGGAGTTTGTACTCTCTATCAGATAGAAGTGGCTTTATTTTAAGTTACCATGTATAGTAATAGTTAAAAAATGTCAACATAAACCTCCCTAACATTCCTAAATCATATTTATATTCCACCAAGATCTAGAAATGAAGATGGACCCTCAATTGGTTCTAAGTCTCCTCAAGGCCTAATAAGTCTAATAGGCACCATAGTTATATTTGGAATCTAGGAATGATATAAAATATGTAGTTTGGTTGTATCATTAATTTTAACATCCCATTTTATCTTAAAATACCATTTCATAACCCCCCAATCACCCTTATTCATCATCTTATCTCATTCACCAACTAGACCTAGTGGAAATTTGCCTAATTGGAATATATGCAAGGGGAATTTTGGTCATAAAGAGATATTTAAGATTGGTATAGTAATTATAAACACATATTAACCTTAAATTAACATCAAATATTTTTTTCCATTATATTATTAAATCTCCATATCAATTCTTTTTCTCATTTTTCCCTCACTAGCTCATTTTGCCAAACCTTGATTTTCATGGATTGGCTGACTTTTGAGACAAAATAGTGAGGTGTATCCCTAATACATCAGTAAATTTGAGTGTTTTTTTATATTTTAAAATCCCTTACTATAATATTTACCAAAAAAAAATTATTGATTCCATGGTTTAGGTGTCTAAGCAACTCCAAATGCCCGAGAAAGGCCTCTAAAAATCTTGTTTCCCTATATTTTCCTCAACCCTTTCTAAGAGTGACCTGTCCAAGATAATAAAATGATTATGAGTTTATACACATGTTTAAGGTATATTTCAATGTGTATAAAAAATATTGGATACACATGTTTAAGGGGTATTTTAGTGTGTATAAAAATTAATTAATCAATCACGGGCTATATTATGTTTATTCAAAACTTTTATCTTCACCAAAACACCTTGATGTTTTCTTCTCACCTTCATGTAAACAAGATTTAGAGGTTTATTTCATGATTTTTATAGTTCATTAATTCACCATGAAGTTTATTTATATTACCACATTATTTTAAAATTACCAAACTCCCTCTTGGGCCTCATATGCATTTCTTAGTCAAAACTGGGTACCCTACTATTCTTTATTGGGACACCTTGGCTTTACCCTTACTTGTAGGTTAATTTGCTTTACATAGATCTTATGAAACTAAATAAATTAATGTATAATGTTATTATATATATTTATTTTTTCATATTACCTTTTATAATCTTCCATATACACCTTCAAATCATTAGATTGAGTCCTCTCCACAATGACTGAACAACTCTGATGTAGACTACTAGTTGTAGGTTTCCATGATTATAATTGAATTTTACATGATGTTAAAAGACTCCCTTGAAAAAAAAATTGGTCAAAAAACATCCTCATCAAATATTAAAATCACTCTAAATTACCTACAACCACACTCACACAATCATGCTAGCTTTTGCCTATTGACTGAGACACTTTGTTCTCATTGATTCCTGCAGCATATATTGCATCAGATGAGTCTATTCAAGATGTTAAAGAACCTATCTTGGACACTTTTTTCTAAAAAAATATAATTTATCCTTAAATCACATTTTTAGGAAATCAAATAATCAAAAAGGCTTTATGGTTTGGGTCATTGATCTAACCCTACTGTAGGTGTGTGTTCTCCATACAAGGGACACCTGTAGACAGTCATGGGGACTTGAAGGGAACTTTTTAATCCTTTATTAATTAATTTTAATCCATTAGTATAAAATTTAATATTTTTAAACCATATTATCCTTGAGAATATTCAATGTTTCTCCCTATGGTGTCAAAAAATCATTTTCTGCTATAGGCCCGTAGACTTCAATGAAATATTTCAATGTTTTCCTAGGCATATTTGAGGTCTCAAACAACATACCTTCCCTCACTATATGACCCTAATTATTGCCATGGGTATATTCTAATATATGTGCTATAACATACACCTAGTTATATGTATTAAGACCCTATACCACCATGCTTTAATACACTCACAAAAAGCTCTTTGGTTTGTGTTTTTTCATTTTAGGTAAAACCTCCCTAAACCCAATCTCTTGTCTTCCAACATGGTTCCACACTGCTTCTTGAATTTTATACACTGTTAGTGTATTTTCAAAGCTTAATCATTATATAAATATCTTCAATAAGTGTCAAGTTATCTCTATTTATTCATGTAAGCTTTTGGTACCCTACTCAGCCACCTATATGTGGATGCTTTGATACACCACAATGAGCTAAAATTGAACAACATGAAACTCTCCATGTATATGAGCCTTATATTATTTTATCTTACACCATAATACACATTTATAAGTTCTAATAAGTTGAAACACATACCCACCTCTCCGCACATCATCATGATGTCAGGAGACCCTGTAGATGGATGTTTGGTTGTTTGTAGATAATGAGCATATGAAATGTAGAAAAACATGGTGGTGAATGGCTTCAAAAAAACTCAAATTCATCTCTAAATTTTCAAATACAAGGCCTTACATCAATAAAACCTTTAAATAGGTTATAACACTTATTTTCCATCATGAAACCACTTGCACACATCTAGGATAAATTAGGCATAGACATCTTATGACTATTTTACCATGGTGAATAGGCTTAGGACTACACTTAAACTTTATCCAAAAAATCAATGAGATTTATTAATTTATTTATGTATTTTACAATTTATACATTTTGAATACAACTCTAGGAATATGATAGATAAGCCCATTCATGTGACTACAACTTAAGTTTGGCATGGAGTTAAAAATATGGAATGACAAGTTTGTAAGCTACACAAGACATGATATTGTTAAACAAAAACATGTAAGGATGTGGCCATATGACCTAGATATAGTTTTAGAATAATTTAACATATATATCAAACCATTATAGGAGAAAACACTTAGTAAAAAAGAAGCACTTTAGCTGATACTACACATGGTAACACCTTTGTGCATCATGGACTAACTTTCTCATCCAAACATTATGAAATATTAAAATAATAATTGATACCATATAATAAATAATTAAACATCCTCTGGATCTAAAATCACCAACTAGTTTATAAGGATTTGACCAAAATAGAGCAAAACCCATAGGGTGCATGAAATAACTACCAAAAAAGTATAGTCAACTTCATGAGGATGGTTCATGAATACAAATCCACAATTATTCAAAATATTTATATTTAATTTAATTTATCTATGTTTACTACAATGTCTCAAAAAATTTTGACTTGAAACATCTTCAGTTGTCTGTACTGAGCAAAAACTTGAAAGTCACTTCTGTGTGTCAAGGAAACCAAGAAAGGTGTAGAATAGTTTTGGCCTCAAAATGGAATTTAAAAAGTGAAAAAAAAATTGGGATGAGTTTTAATAATTTTAATAGACCCTCCATGATATTATACCACATGACATACTTCCCCATGAGTCGTACAAGTGTCATTTTCTCCCTTTTTCAATTGGTTTCAATAATTTTAGTTAGAAAACATAAAATATTTTGATGTAAATATTATAAATGATAGTTATACTGAACTAATTGACATTATAATTTAAAATATGACACCTAATAATCTTGGGAACTATGCCACTTACATTAATGACTCTTAAAAGCACATAAAATGAATCAAATTGAGAAATAAGCTAATGAAACTATGACTAAGGTTAGAAGTGCATTATATAACATAAAATAAAAATTAATACACCCCATTAAAATAAATTATATCCCATTAAAACATCTATAAGTTTCATTTTTTACCTAGGGGTGCCCCAATTTAACCTAAAAGTCAAATTTGGTCAATAAATTGGTGACTCATAGGGGTAGTATGTGTGTTATACTAACTAGACTAGTATCCTTGTCCTATAATTGGACAAGGGAGTAAATTATTTCTTTAATTATAATATAAATTATTTTCCTAAAACTCACATAAAAAAACCACAACACACCAATCAAACACAAGATAAAACAAGACTCACACATGTGCATAAGCACTTAGGGAAAACAAAGGAAAAAAATCTATACACAAATAGAGAGGACGACCTTAGTAGAAATGTTTTAGATATATCCCATTAACTGGGATATTAATCTCCTCTCCATCCAAATTTAAGAGTTAGAAAGCATTATGCTACTTGCATTGTGTAATAACATAAGTGCCACTCTACAAAACATCAAACTTTGTGTGTCTTCCAACTTTATCCCTTTCTTCATCCTAATTTATAAAAATGTATCCTAATTGTACTATTATTGGCATGGAATTATTTTCAAATTATATCTTTGTTTGATCTTGATAAGCTCTCATAGTCTGCATAACTCGATCTTTTATCTCTCTAAGCTCCATCAACTCACACAACCTAACTTCTATGCTTTCATTCTCCATCAAATCTAGATGATAAGTTATATCCAAGGATAGTATCTCAAGTGAAATAGGTAATATATATTATTCCATAAAAAAGTGTATATAGTGAGTTTCCAATGGCTCTTTTTGGGGTGATCCTATCAGCCCAAAAATCTATCTTCAACTTGGAATGCCAAGTCTTTTGGTTCTCCTCCATTATCCTCTTTATGATTATGATTAGATTCTAGTTGGTGGAATCAGCTAGTCCATTCTATTGTCGATAATATTTGGAGGAATTACTAATATAGATGCCATGTTTCAAAGCCAATTCACTTGTCTTCATCCTAAGGAAATCCAATACATTATCTAAAATTATTTTTGAAGGAGCTCCAAACCTTGTCACTATGCCTTCATAAAAATCTACAGCTGAACTTTAATTTTCTTCCTTGAGATAAATATACTCCACCCACCTTGTAAAGTAATCTATAGTAGTCAACACCCATTTATGGCCAACACTAGAAGGTGGGTTGATTAGACCTATGAAATTTCAACCCCATTAAAAAAAGGGTTGATAAAACTAAATTGGATGAAGAGAAAAGGAAAAAAGGTTTTGTTTACCATCAAATAGAAAAATTTTGACACTTCATTACCCAACCATGGGTGTCATTGAACAAACTAGGCCAAAAGTATCCAGCTCTCATAATCATAGTAGTTGTGGTTCTTGGAGCAAAGTAACCACCAACTGGTCCATCATGAAAATCAAATAGTATTTTATCAATATAATATAATTAAACACACCTAAATAACACACTTGAGAATTCCTTCCTAAATAAAACTCTATCAATAAGTACATAATGAATGGATTGCAATCTAAGTTAGCTTTTTCTATCTCTATCAAGGCCTTGTGGACACTCACCAGATTGAAGAAAATAGATCATATCTTGTGTCTAAATCTTCATTTATGAATATGTATCTATCATAGGGTGATCATGTAGTTATATAATAACCTCTTTTTGTTCCTTCAAATCTCAATCAAGATGTTCACATAACCCCGTCCCTTTCACTAGCTTGGTTATTTTGATTTCCACATCATACTCCATCACTTTTCTAATCCAACTAGCCCTTTTTCATTCAAATATCTACTCAAAAGGAAGTATTTGACACTAGGATATGGAAACAATATATAAATATTGTTTTTAGTTAACATATTCCTAAACATATTTAGACTACTAACAACTGAAAGTACTTACTTCTCAACATAGGTGTATCTTAGCTCATAGCCTTCCAAACCTTGAATAAGGAAAGAAACATGTTGCTCCATGTTTTATTCATTTGATTTAGTAAGCATGGAATAGATTACCTCTTCATTCCAAGGGTATACAAGTTGAAATCATTTTATAAATTAGGACTTGAAAGGATTGGAGCTTGGGCAATGGCTTGTTTAATTTATTCAAAAAAAATCTTCCTTCTTCTATTCCAAGTGAACACTTCATATTTACTTAGAATATAGGTTAGATAATTGAATAAATTATAAAAATCAGGCATTAACCTCCTTATGAAATTAATTTTCCCCAAAAAACTTTGCAAACCTTTATTATGCTTGGGCAGAGCCAATGCCAAGATTGCACTCACCCTTTTAAGATATATAGATAGGCCCTTCTTGGAGATAATGTGTCCTAAAATTTTGCCTTAATGGATAGAAAACACAAAATTATTTTGGTTAATATAGATTAATAACTCCTAAATATCTAAAAAATATACCTAAGGTGATTCAAGTGATCCTTTGCATCCTTAGAAAAAACTGTGATATCATCAAGATACACCAACATAATGTCATTTATTATTCCTTGAAAACCATATTTATTGAAAATTAAAATGTATCTCTAGAATTATAAAATCCTAAATTAATTTTCCTATAATTATATGTACCCCATTTAGTATTAAAGGCTGTCTTATAGTGTTCACTTTCCTTTACCAAAATTTTATTACACCCATAATATCCATCAAGGAGAGAAAACCTTTCAATACCTACCACAACTTACAAAAAAAATTCCATGGAAGGAAGAGGATAATGTTCCTTCAAATAAACTCTATTAATGTCCCTAAAATCAACACATAACCTGATTTCCCCATTATTATTCTTAACAGGGACTAAGTTTGCCAACCAAGATCAATGCTTAATAGGAAACATTGTTTTGGACTCAATCAACTTAGTGAGATATTTATTCTTGAGAGGCTTAATCTTAGGATTGATTGGAATTTTTTTTTGCTTGATATGATTATCATTATCATCTATCTCTATGGTATGTTGAGCTAATTTTGGATCAAATCCCTTTAAATCACTATATTCCCATGGAAAGACATCAGAAAACTCTTTGGATAACTCAATGTAAGCATGTTTCTCTTCAGTAGTACATACCATCCCAAGTGCCAGAAACTTGTCCTTTAAGATTTTTACTTTCTCAAAATTTTCTTTATTATTATATATTATTACCTTTTATTTATTAAAATGGTTATCATCATTGAATATTCTCTCAAGTGTGACTAGGCCTTTAGGGAGCTTGTTTGACTTCAATTGTACAATCTATCCTCCATATTGTTGTTGTAGTTTGCACTAATTATTGGTAGAAAACTCAACATCCTCTTGTATATAAAGTTATATTCATTGGTTAGTATCGAACACTTGCCAATTAGTGACATTGTCAGCTATGGAGGGCCTTAAAATCACCTTGAGATGTGGTTTGTTCCTATCCTCTCCTATCCCATTTTCAACATCAAATTGAGCTCCAATTTATGCCAACCTATCAATATATTTGGTGTCTTCTCTTGGGATAGATGTGATGTTGAAAGATTAAAAATACTCTACAATATCCCATACTCTACTCTTATAGGAATTAAGCAAAGAGTTATTAGTCACATTTTGGCCTCTTACTTGATTCACAATTAACATACACTTGTACTTCCTTCACACCTCTTTTCCTATCCCACTCAAGGCCATGAATAAGGACTTCATATTATACCACATTACAATTGCAATATAATTGAAATATGAATGTGGAATAGTACCTTTCTTTGGATGGTGAAACAAGCATTGCTCCACCACCTACCCCAACTTTACTTCTAGATTCATCAAAGAATAGCTTCCATAAACCATCCATTTCTTCACTTGGATTTATCAAGTTTTCCA
This sequence comes from Torreya grandis, assembly GCA_037957365.1. Classification (NCBI taxonomy): domain Eukaryota; kingdom Viridiplantae; phylum Streptophyta; class Pinopsida; order Cupressales; family Taxaceae; genus Torreya; species Torreya grandis. Next base: position 5,146,031 of record JARHVA010000380.1, on the reverse strand, counting down.
TTAAATATTCCTCATCATGCATGAAATACACTCATTAATTTTCAAGGATCATGCTCATAATGTTCATCTACACACTCATCTAACTACAAATCGGAAACTCCTTCAAGAGAATATGTTGGATATTGATCTATGTGAAGTTCATCCTCATCAATAATGGCATAATTGATGTTTGCCACTTTTGGCATGTAAGGCTCTATGTGATTGTGAAGGGTAGGATCTAATTCAAGATTCACCTTAGTACCATATTTTGTCCTGAAAACCATATAGGACCAATTGGCTACCAAGTATCCACCTATCTTAGTTTTAAACTCTCTTGATAAATAAAGAGCAAAGTATGGAGGTAAATCTGCCACAACCACATCATGAGGAATGGAAAAAGTAGGACAAGCATGTAAATTCAAGTTTAAATACTTGAATATTCCCAAGGTTTTTACTGGTGATCCATCCAATTGTAAAACTTCTTTAGCCATTGGTTCGTACTTGAGGCCTAGTTTATCTGTTAAACACTTGGGCAAAATTGAAGTACTAACCCCACTATCTATGATGTAACTATGAGATAAGAAATCACCAATAATTAAAGATAGGTAAAAATTATGAGTCTTATCATTGTTATTCACTTGTTTCTTAATGGGCTGAGTTCCATTCACTAAGACAATATTCTCATTTTTAGATAATCCAACTTGCTTACCTAGTCCTTGCAATTCCTTTTAAAGCATATTTTTTTTTCTCAATATTGTCAATGAATCCTACAATGAAATATTCATGTTTAACTTCTTAATTTGATCCAAAACATTGATATAAGGATTGATCACCTTAAGAGGCTCTTTGGAAGCACTAGTGACTTAGGGTGTAGCTTGTGAATGTGGATGAGTATGAGTAGGCCTTGCATTATAAAACTTCTAATTTTCCTAAATATTAGGAGATGAATTATATCACCCCACTATTGGAGATGATTTAAGAGTCAAAATAGGTCCTTGATTAGCCTTGTGTGTCTCTTTAACAACCCTATTTTGATACCTAGTATTAGAGGCCACACTAGCATTCACATTGCTTGCATTCCCCAAATGAGTAATAACAAATAACCCTCTTTCCAAATAATTTATGAGAGTAGAATGAGATTTATTTTTTCTATTATCCATCCCAATTTTCATTATACTTTGCATTGTCACCTCAAATTTTAAAACTTGAGATGTTTGGTTACCTTGCATAGTCATGGCTTGATTATGCATCTCATTGTCATAAGCAACTTGGTCTTGGTTTTATTCATATGAGGGATAACATGGTTGTTTTTTAACAAAGATATTTTGAGTGGGGATAATATCTTGTAAATATGATGGGGAGTTAGGATTGTAACTTTGGTAAGGTCTATCTTGGGTGATTTGACATTGTTCTTGAGCATTACATTGGAAAGGAGGCCTCTTAGTTTGCCCAAATTAAATTTAGCACTAGTATGGCCTACAACTTTGAGCTTGTTCCCTTTTGAGAGAAACCAATTCATTGGTAAATCTTTGGAGAAAAATATTGACTTCATGGATCTCATTATTTGGGATAATGGTAGACTTTTCTTGATAGGCAAAGGATCTAAGGTAGGCAATATAACTTGACTAGAAGGCTCCAAATCAAGGGAAAATGGCATTGGTGGCTTAGGAGAAATCTTCGCTACTTAAGCAAGGAAATTCTCAGCATTTATATCTATCTCATATATATTAGATAGTGTATTCCCACCCATAGATTGAATCATCATAGATACATCACTATTCAATGCTTTTAGATGGTGTAAGAAAGCATAATTTTGAGTATTTCTCACAAGGGCTAGGATCCTATCCCATGGGTTTTTAAATCTAGTGTTAAAATATTTCATAAACTCTTGTGGTTCCCTCTTGATATTGGTAAATTTCTTAGATAGTGATAAATGATCACTCTTCTCTCCAAACCTCTTAGTCAATATATCTCCTAATTCATCTCATGAACCAATAGAATTTTTAGGTAGATTCCCATACCAATCTAAAGATTTCCCTTTGAAAGATAATGCCAATAACCTAATAGTCACATTCTCTTGAGTGTTATTATGGATATTATAGAAGTTTTCTATGTTTTTAATGTGTTCAATGGTAGTAATAAGACCTTATCCACTAAAATATGCAACACTATTAAGGGTTGCTCCTAGAATTTGGTCATATTGGGTAAGAATCAAAGGACATGATCTGATGAAAGGTACAAAAGGTTGTCTCATAGCCATCTTATAATGTATACTATGAGTATTAGACGTTGAAATTAGTAGGAACTTTTACTTTTTAAACACCATCTCTCTTGAATAAGGATGGTTATTCATAAACCTAAACCTTATAATAGATTACAAAGGTAATTATACAAACTCAAATGGTGTACCTTTAGTATTAGACCTAGTGGTTACCTTTGGCATGGAAATTAGGGACTGATTAGTTACCAAAGATTTGAAAACATTCATGGAGTCACTAGGTACTAAGTGTAGATGTTCTTGTAGTTGTAATTATTCCAAGACCAACACCAATCTTGGACAATATTTTAGGACTTAGAGTCCCACTGAGCATGCCAAAAACTATTTTCACTTATATTTTCACCCCTTAAGGATAGTCCTATCTCTCCTCATCCAATTGGCGTAATGAAAACATCTCACTTGTTGTGGGTAACAATTTTGCTAAGATGAATCTCTAGAAGGGATAGTTCTCTTGATGAACTCTTTGAAACACTCTCTTATCTATCAAATTTGTATGAAAAGGATTAAGAATACAAACTAATAAAATTAGAGGTGATGAACCAATATTATATTTCCTCCTACTAATTGAAATTTTACTACTTAGAGCTAAACAAAGCTTCTTTCACACAAAACTCACATTTTAAGTTGTATCATCACATAAATGTTTCATAAGTTAGGTTAAATAATGTATTTTGATACTTAAGAGAGTAATTAATGATTACTTTGTGTAATACAATAATAAACAACTTATAATAAACTTATAGACTTATAAAATTACACTGATAAAGACTTGTCACAATTAATTTTTGCACACTTGGTGAACAATCAAGGATAACATGTTAGAAAAGATCATCTTCTACTAGACAAGACCAACAAGGTTAAAATGACACTAAATTTTACAATATTTAAGTAGGAAAAATCACTTTTTTATTTCTTCAAGAGTCATTCAAGTACAAAATTATCTAGGGTTTCACATCAATCAATGGAATTTGCTAAAAAAAAAGCTAAAAGAGTCAATATTTATAGCCTTTGAGAGAAGAACAAGACAATGGAAGTCCAAAGATCACATGGAAACTTTTTAATATAATGGTTAAAATTACATTATAAATAGGTATGGAATGAACAATGCAAATTCAGGAGGACCAAGTGTCCATACAAGTCATGAAAATGATGAAAAGTGGCATCAAACTACTAGTCTTGGCTTAGAAAACTACCTTCATAATTTGAACCTATTTTGAAGTCCCACCACTGACTAGGGATAGGTTTTATGATTGGGATAAAATTTGAGGCCTTCAGGCATGCATTGGTTGCATTCCTAATCATCTAAAAACTCCTAGAAGGAAGCCATCATTGTTTGTAGTCTAAAAAAATCCTTTTTCAGTCACACTTCACACTTGGCCTCAAAATTTGATTTATATTCCCATAAAAATACATGGTATGGATAAAATTACACCTATCAAGACCCTCTATATCCTTAGAAGCATCAGACATGCTTTAAAAGGGCTCACACTTGGAGTTTTCACCCTTCTCACCCTTGTGTCCACTATGCTAGTTGTGATTGGTTGAGATGAAGGCAATTTTTTAAACACTTAAAATATTTTCCCAATCATTAAATTACAATTATGGATTATATCATGTCTATATACTTCATCCAAAACTTATTTCATCTTCTAAAACCTCCTACAACCTACCAAACACAAAAAATAGTCAAAATACCCTATTTTACATGTTGTCTAAACAATTCCATATAAAAAATATTGGTTTAATATAACCTAAGGTAGTTTTATTCTAATTATAATATCTTCCATGGTCAAACTATGTCATTTGGATAGCTCTCCAAGCTTGTTTTCTCCATGAGGTCCTGCTTGAGGGTTTTGTAGGGTTTTAGGAATTTTTGGGTATTAAGCATTGTTCATAAAAATTTGACATTTAACATTCCAATAAATTACACAAACTTTTTTCGAATTGATTCTTATAATACCCCAAAATTCCTTTAGTTTCCATGCAAAGCATTATAAAATATATGAGTATTTGAAAACACCTCATCGAGTTTGTCCTTGCTTTTCCCACATGTTTATACTCTCTCTAGGATAAAAGTGGATTTATTTTAAGTTTCAATACATAATATAAGTTCAAAAATTTCCATATAAACATTTATAACATTCCTCAATCATCTGGATAGTCCACCAAGAGAAAAAAATGAAGATGGACCCCCAATTGGTTCTAAGTCTCCTCAAGGCCTAATAGGTCTAATAGGTACACTATTAGATTTGGTTATTAGTACTGATATATCATAGGTATTTTGGTGTATTATAAATTTTCACATCACAATTTATCATTATAAACCATTTCATAACCCCCCAAGCACCCTTCTTCATCCTCTTATCTCATTCACTAACTAGCCCTAGTGGAAACTTACCTAGTTGCATTGTATGCAAGGGGAATTTTGGTCGTAGAGAGAGATTTTATCTTGGTATAATAATTATCATAACCTATTAACCTTAAATTCACCTTAAAATATGTTTCCATTAGGTTACCAAAGATCTAGATCAAGTCATTTTCTCATTTTTCCCTTACTAGCTCATTTTGCCAAAACCTGATTTTCATAAATTAGCTGACCTCTGAGATAAAAAAATGAGGTATATACCTATTAAACTAGGAAAAATTATATTTTTTAATATATTTTAAAATCCTTTATTATCATATTTACCAAAGTGTTTTTTTATTCCATGTTTTAGGTGTCTAACCAACTCCAAATGCCCCAAAAAGGCCTCTAAAAAGCATGTTTTCCTACATTTTCCTCAAATTCTCCTAAAAGTGACCTATCCAAGACAATAAAATGCCTATAGGTTTATATAAAAATTTTAATATATATAATTAATGTTACTATATCTTTTTATTCATCCAAAAACACTCTTTTCCTTGAATTCCACATTTTAATCTATTGGGCCAACAAGATCCTAGCTCATTATACAGACTGTTAGCTTTAGCCAAGTAAGAAAGATTGGATAGGAATGTTAAAGTGTTATTGGAGTATTTATAATAATTTACTATTTAATAATGGTCCATCTCATGTTTATTTAAAAAATCTCTCTTCACCCAAACACCTTCATGTCTTCCTCTCACCTTGATGTCCCAAAGTGCAATGTGGTTGTTGTAGGTGCACATAGGGGTAAAAAATATCACTTGTAGGTTTATTTAATGATGTTTGTAGTTAATTAAGTTACCATGACATTTATTTAGATTAAAAAATTATTTTAAAATCACCCAAACTCCCTCTTGGGCCTCATATTCACTTCTTAGTCAAAACTGGGTACCCTACTATACTTTGACAAGGACAACCTAAGTTTGCCCATACCTATAGGCTAATTTGATTTTCCTAGTGCTTATTAATCTCATGAAATTAATGAATAATATGCCTAGTTGTTTTTTTTTCATATTACCTTTTCCAGTCATTTCATAGACACATCCAACTCTTTAGACTGAGTCCTCTCGATAATGACTGAGCAACTCTAATGTTAATTGTTGCATGTAGGTGTCCATGCTTATAATTTACTTGTACATGATGTTAAAATACTAATTTTAACCTTTTTTGGTCACACAACTTCCTTCTCCAACATTAAAATCACTCTAAGTGACCTACAACCACACTTACATACTCATGCTAGCTTTTGTTTGATGTCTAAGACACTTTGCTCTCATTGATTCTTATAGCATTTATTACTTTAGATGACTCTGGTCAAGATGCTAAAGAAGCTCTCTTGAACCCTTTTTTATCATAAATTCATACTCACCTTTTTATTACTTCATCTAACCCTGTTGTAGGTGTGTGTTCTCCATACAAGGGATACCTGTAAATAGTCATGGAGACTGTAAGGGAACATTTAAATCCTTTCTTGCTTACTTTTAAGCCATTAGTCTAACCTTCCATATATTGAAACTATCTTATCCATGATAATATTTAGTGTCTCTCCCTATGGTTTTAAAAGGTCATTTTCTCCTATAGGCCTATTGACTTTAATGAAATATTTTAGTTCTTTCCTAGGCATGTTTGAGGTCTGAAACAACATACCTTCCTTCACTATGTAACCTTTATTCTTAGAATTGGTATAGTCTATGCTATGGGATATAATATACACCTAATTATATTTCTCAAGACCTATGGATCACCATTTCCTAACTATATGAGACCTTACAAGAGAAAACACTCAACAAAGAATAATTTCAGTTGAAAATGCACATGGTGACACCTTCTTGCATCATGGAATAACTTTATCATAAAATCATTATGAAAGATGAAAATAAGAATGGATATAATATAATAATCAATTAAACATCTTCTAGAGCCAACAACACCAACTAGTTTGTGTGGATTTGATCAAAATAGAAAAAAACCCATAGGGTGTATCAAACAGCTACCAAAAAAGTATAGTCAACTTCATGAGGATGGTTCATGAAACATAGGACAAAATTATTAAAAATATTTATATATAAATTAAGGTATATAATTTTAATACAACCTCCCAAATTTTTTTGACTTGAAACATCTTCAGTTGTCTGTACTGAGCAAAAACTTGAAAGTCACTTTTATGTGTTTAGGAAACCAAGAAAGGTGTAGAAATTTTTTGGTCTAAAAATTGAATTTATATAGAAAAAAAAACTATATGAGTTTTAAGAAGGTTAATATCCCCTCCTTGATCTTCTCCCATGTGGCATACTTCCCCATGAGCTATTGAAGTGTCATTTTCTCCCTTTTTCAGTTGGTTTCTATAATTTTAGTTAGACAACCTGTAATATTTTGATTTAACTAAAATAAATAATATTTATAATGACCTATTGGAAATTTTAAATGAAAATAGGACACTAAATCACCTTTGGAACCATACTACTACATTAATGATTCTTAAAATCACATAAAATGACTCAAATTGATAAATAAGCCAATGAAATTGTGACTAAGGCTAGAAGTGAATTAGATAACATCAAATAACATGTAATAAACCAAATTAAAATAAATTATACCTCCCTATAACATCTATAATTTATGGTTTTTACCTAGGGGTGCCCCAATTTGACCTAAAAGTCAAATTTGGTCAATAGTACTAAGGGAAATGATTAAATCTAAGTTGATCAAACTACCTCCTCTACATCAAGTGAAAAGATTTAGATATTATTGTGAATAAAATAAAATGAATGGGCATCACATAGATTCATTTTTTTCATTGAAAAACATATACAATACATAATTGCTAATGAAGACTCTATTAAAGGTAAACTAGTCAAGCAATCCATAGTGACATAGGAACACATTCATAAAGGGTCAAATTTAGAAATAGTTTAAAAGTGGTTACCAAAGATTAACTCAAAACGAAAAAAAGATCCAAAATAAAAATTAGAGAAACAAACAGTATCACAAACATAGGTAAAGCATGAAAAATATGCAAATCTGCCTCTTGAAAATGAGGCTAAACTTTTAAAGAAGTATGGGTTTGGGTAGAAATATCTACAACAATTTGAATATCAAGGTCAAGAGTTCAGAAAGAATGCTCAAGGAATCAATACTCATATTATCCTAGTTGATAATGTTTGGCACCAAGGTTTGGGATTTATTGAACATCCTAAGGAAAATCATTCATAGACATAATTTATCAAATGAAAATATCTAGATATAACAAAAGTCAACACTAGCATTCCATTGATTCAAAATCAAGATGATAATGATGAGTGGAACAATATAGGTTATTATGATTTCCAGGATACCAATAATGAATCCAAATATTTAGAATCATATTCATATCCATTCCTTCATGCTTCACAATTATGAATGATTCTTTTGTTTGATACAGGACACCATGATAGGGAGTCTCTCATGAGACTCATCAGTTAATATCATCTCTTCTCACCCCTACTTATACATAATTTCCTTTTAATTACTTGTACATAGATTATTTTCAATTTATTTTACATAATCCCCTTATGATTGATTGTATATAGCTTATATAAAAAATACCAAAAACAATACAAAATTTCAAAATCTAAAAACATTTAAACAATTCAAAATACCAAAAACATTTCAATTTTATGCATCATCCATTCTTTACATTTCTAATACCATGCTAGACTTACCTTTAGATATTCTATGATATTTTTGTCAATTTATCTACATTACCATAATTCACTTGATATTCTTTGAGTGTGTGCAATGACATATAGATCCTTGATTGATTCACTCTAACTTTTTAAGGGGCATCCTACTTCTACATTCAAGACATATCGATATATATACCCATTGGGGGCATCTTCTACATGACTACACCATCCAAGTTATGTCATTCATACACCACACACTCTAGCTATCATGATGATGTACATTATTTACTAGCTTACACAAATTTCTCTATCAACATTCACTAGTATATAACACTTATGTATTTCTTAGAATATATCTAGTCTTGTACTACATGTCCTACATACTTTCACTTCTTGATTTGATTAGTTAGATGCAATTGTATTTTCAACATATTATATGTTTTCCTTTCTTGCTTTGCATATCTAGATATGATTCCATTTTCCATTTCTTGTTGATTTTATTCTCATGTGTGCCTTAGGATATTTTTCAATGTCCTTTGTTTTTACTCTTTTATGTGCTTATGGCCCTCGTGCCAACCTTGCTTGTTTTCAATTGTATGTGTATATGGAATTTCAGCATGCCTTGTATGCTTGCTCTCCAATTTGAGTAACATGTGTCCATGTCCCTTGTTTACTTTGCCCCTTGACCACTCTTGTATGCTTCTTTATTCTTGATTTATGTGATTTTTTGCTTGTTGCTTCTCAATTGTTTTCAATTCTAATATCCACATCATGCATTATCTTTCTTTCTTAGATGCCATGATGTACATCATGCTCCATCCCTCCTTGAAAACTAAAAACTAACATTTCCAATTTCAATTTAATAAATTTCACATGCTATTACATTTTTATATCTATTTTGGCATACCCATGTTGATCTAACAATATCCAAATACAAACGATGCTATATATTGAGACATATTTTCAAGTATCACTGCTATATCATGTATTTCATAGTATAACACACTTGTAAGGAATTTTATTTTGAGGGTAGTCATTTCAAGGTCTTCATTCTTACCGTCAAAAGTGGGGGAAACAAATAGGGGTTTTGTCATAGAGATCAAAGCTCCTGCCAGTCAAAAACTTAGATTTGAGAACACTCAAAATAGTAATCAGATGTTAAATTGGGCAAAATAGAGTAAAAAAATAGTGATGATTATAGAATAGTCATTGGATTTATCAAAGGATAATAGTGTCAGGCATGGACAATAATGCCAAATAGTAGGGTGTCTTATTTTTAGTGCTCCTATCAAAATAGCAAAAATACCAGATTTTCTAGAAAAAGGTAGAAAGGTAGGCTCAACTATAGATTTTTTAGATACAAATTAGTTTAGATTCAATAGTTTTAGTATAGTTTTTCTTAGAGAATTCAAATATAGGGGGCATCATTCGTGACATGATGGCTCTCACTTCTAGTTTCATATTAGGAGTTGGTATAACTTAAAGATTAAAATCCATGTTACAGACACCAATGATTGGGGACAACATGTATATAAAATTGGCCTTCTTTTCTTTCTCAGTTTAATATATTTACCTAGGCATTCTTAGTAGTTGCATACCTTATTCCATCTGTAGGAGGTTGGCATCATTTCAGAGTGGATTTCATACAAGTCTAACCTCCACATTCCCTAGTGGCATCCACATAAGCCTAGTTTCTAGTTTCAAAGTGGCTTTCATACAAGCCTAATCTCCATGTTTCAGATTGGCCAATATTAGCCTAGTTTCTAGTACACATTCAACTATCTATGCCATATTATCATATTTTAGAGCATTCATGGGCTTCACGATCCATATCATATGACACACATTCATACTGTTATTAGATTATAGCTTCACTTAGTGGGAAATGATGGAGCTAAAGGTCTAACTAGACTTTGTATTATTGAGCCACCTACTCAAAGGTATTGGACACATAGTCTAAACATCAATTAGCACATGCATGACCACCTAGCTTCACTTAGTGGATGATGATAGAGCCAAAGGGATAGCCTTTGAATTCTTGAGCCAATCCTAATGAATTAAATAGTCATCTCCATTCATGATATTAATCTTGGTACAACACATACCCAGAACATATCCAACATCACTTAGAATCACAATAGGTTTTGTATTGGTCCACGTACATGGTGAGGTGTATTTGTTCATTTCTCTTCCTCTCTATCTTACCCAATTTTCATAAATTATTATTTTAGATATAGTATATTTGGTAAGAGCTGATCTACTCTTTATTTTTATCTTGCATATTTACAGTTCATGACATGCTCTCTCTATGCACACCCAACATCACACAACTTCATGAGCTTTACCCTTATAGGTAAGTTCAGGTACACTTTCTACTTTTCCTTTATCCTAGTATTTTAATTTATTGGATGAATAGAATAAAGGGGAGGTAATGTAGTCATATAAAATGTCAAAATTGGTAGATTTAGTGTGGTTTATAAAACCCAACCCATAGGTCCCACTTTCATGCTCTCATGACCCTTAAAGACACCTTTTGCTCATTCTCAATCATCTGTAGACTTTTTAGACCTAATTCCAACTTAGCAAGGTTGCTTTTCCCATTATAGTTTCATCCTGCAGGTCCCAAACTAATAGAATAGGAGTGTTGGGGTTGGACTATAATGCTGGACCCTATGGTGTCCCATTTTAAGTGCTCTTGTATAATCACATTTCGAGCCTAAATGACCATTTTCTCTTGATTACTCTTCTTCATTGTGTTAGCCTAGCATGATTACGTTTAACCTATGACCAATATATCTCTATAAAATCCCATTCAAAGTTCATTTATAATGGGTTGGAAAATATTATGAAAGTGAGCAAGAATACAAGCAAAACCATTGAGGCAAATTTTTAGGTAGATGCTCGAAGTTGGGGGACAAAAAACATGACAATCCCCCAACTTTTCTTTTTTTTACAAAAGGGATACACCATTTTTAAAAGGGCATACACCCTTTATTTTAAATTTTTGAGGCTCAAGATATTACCAAAGACTTTAGGGTGTATACCTTCTTTAGAGGACCTACACCCTTTAAAAAGGGTGTAGACCTTTTTAGAGGGTTTATGCCCTTTCCAAAGGCCATAGCCATTTGCAATGGGATACGACCTTCCAAAAGGGTGTAAACCCTTTACAAAGGGATACACCCTTTTCAAAGTGCATAAACCCTTTGTAAAGGGATACACCCTTTTCAAAGGGTGTAAACCCTTTGCAAAGGGTTTACATCCTTTTCAAAGGGCATACACATTTTATAACCAAAAGAACTTTGCAAAGGGCTAAAACTTTTATAACCAAAATAATGTACTCTTATTTCATTTGATAATTCGAAAGTTATTGTAAAAATAATATCGTAAGAGGAGGATAAATTTTTTTTTTGTTGAAATTGCAATTTGACACCTGTGTTTTACAACATTATTTCATCAACAGGATTCACATCTCATTGCTTCACATCACGTATGTTAGTTTTCCATTTTGTTTTTTTATTTCTATGTAATTGATTGAACTAGGGTTTTGAATTTAATTTTGCATATAATTTTTTAATTTGGCTAAAAAACCTAATTTAAAAAAAAATAGATACATAAATTGGATGGATCAATTTCTTGAAGATAATGTTAGATAAAACTCACCAGATTTTGATTTTGCATGAGAAGAAAACAAATTTTTTGATCAATACAATGCAAAATGTCAATAATTAAATATAATTATCAATGGTTTGAGTCATTCTTCAGTGGATAGTGCACAAATTTTACTTTCCAATACATTAGAATATTTTTTTTTAATGAAGTGAGAAATGTGACTTCACAATTGGATGCAATGTTGCATTGAAGATAGACTCTGAAACAATTTTATTTTGATAAATTATCATATGAAGATGTGAAAAAAAATAACATAATAATGTTTGTGTGCTATATTTATTAAACTTGGAATCAACCTAACTCCACCAAAAAATTTCAAACACATTAATATTGATTGTTGTATTCATGTAGAGATTAAGAATAACTTTTGGCATAGGTGGTACATGGTGTTTGATGATGCTCCATGAAACAATAATGAGGTTGCATTATATTTTTTGAAAAAATTGTATTGTGAATTTGTATTAAAGTCAATTCCAAATTATTTTGACATGAAGTCATCCCAATGTATGGGATGTGGGTCTTCATTTGATAGACCTGGTACTAAGTGGGACCAAAACCATCATAACTAACCTCTAAGAAAAATAAAAACAAAAACACATTCCACTATTCCTAAAAAATTTCACCATAACACATAGATGGACACCCTTGAGTCTGTTAATAGTTTGACACAAATTATGATTGATCATGGTATGCATATTTTAAATACTTTTACTCAGCCTATAGGTGGTACTAGTGGCAGTGGTAGTGCTAGTGGCAATGGTGGTATTGGTGGTAGTGGTAGTGGTGGTGTTGGTGTTGGTATAGGTGTTAGTGTCCCTCCTACTCATGTTATAGTTTCTATACATCATTTCACATCATGTGGGAGGAAGTGTATGAGACCTCCTATTTAGGTACACATACATAGAGTACATTTTTGGAGACTAGTATGCCAGAACATATGTCATCTGTATATGCTTCATAGTGCCAAATAATAGCATGCCAAACATTAGACTTCTAGAGCATATGCCACATGTAGATGCTTTAGCATTGCATGAGGGTAGCATTTCAAACATTATGTGAGATGTAGTAGTTTCAATGACTCTTATCAAGATACACCAGCTCTTGTTAAAGATGATTCTTCACCATATTTATTTGATGCATAGGTTTAATTTTAATTATCTAGTTTGTTTTTGTTTGTAAAAGAATATTAAATTTATTTTCTACTACATGTGTTTCTACTTAATTGACTAATCTATTTGACTTCAACTTGTTTTTTCTTGTTTGTATCTAGTTAATTGGTGATATTTTGGGTACCTCACTAGGCCTTATATATATTGTAGAGGATTCAATTGACATAGGTGTACCTTGCACACATGTTTATAAATTTTTTAATTACAGATTTATTCATTTACATTTTTATTTCCCTTTAAACATAAATCTCAATTTTAATATATATTATATTCATAGTTTTTTATCATGTTCATTAAATTAACATATTATTCATTTATTGGTTTTATAGATAGTGAATGATGATATGGACACCCCTCATGGATGAAAAAAAGGTGTAGGTGATGTTTCTGCTACATCATAGAATCCACTATCTCCATAAAAGGTTATGATTTAGGGACAAAGACTAGTGAGAACACAGTTTAATTTTTTATTATTTTTAAGCAATGATATTTTATGTCATATTTACATAATTATATGCAACTCTGGATCTAACGATATATATATTCTATATAAGATTCCCAATCATAGGTGTATATGTGATCTCATAGCCCTAGACAACCATTTAGATGGAATATGGTGAGTGTAGAATCATTTTACAAAATTTTACATTCTAGAAAAAGTTATCAAATTTTCAATATACATTTTCAATGCATTAATTTTTACATTTTATATGTTGTGCAGAAACAAACATTTTCATCAATTTTCGATGAAGTAAGGGATGACTCACATGCTGAGAGGAGATTATCTCCTCATACTGAGGCATCAGACATCCCTAGCTCTATGTTTATGGAAACAAAACATAATTTATTTGGAGGCAATGAGGAGCAGGGGAGCTAGTTGTTGTGTGAAGGATATAGTTTTAGGAATAATCTATTTTGTATGCTGATATGGCTCACATTATATATCTATATGGTATATTTTGTCTATGTACATATTTGTAGGTAGAATCAATTTTGTATGCTGATATGGCCAGCATTGTATGCCTATATGGTGCATTTTGTCTATATACATGTTATCGTCTACATTTTGTTTTGATATATGTTATATTATTTATGTTAAATTATAACATAGAACTTTCCATGTATCACATATATACTATTTGACAATTTGATTCCTTTAACTATGTGTATTTTATATTTTTATCTTTTAATGTTTACACATATTAGTGATTAATGATTAAATTATTATTTCTTATGTGATAAAAAAAAACACATTATTCTCTAAGTTAGGTGATTTGAATCATTATGTATATCTTACATTTACATGTAATATTTGTTCTTTACTTATTTTATTTACTTTTTATTTTTATTTGCCAATCCACACATAACTATTCATCTAGACCTCTGGCATAGAAGCAAAATAATTTTAATAAAGGATATCAACCTAAAAAATCCAAACAAAACTTGATTCTTCATATGCCTTCTAGCTCAGATAAAGGAAGAAATAATTATAGTGAAAAGTGGTGCCATCAACAATTATCAAAGAGCCATGAACACTCTCAATGTTGGGCATATCAATCCTTTCTTTGGTAGCCTACATCATATCATGCACATATAGATGATACTAAACCAAGTAACACTTTTCATTGACAATCTAAGTCAGAATAACATCATCACACTATCTACAACCCAGTAAGTTGGCCTTCCCATTATTTTGCATTACAAACTATAATCCCTGGGGTGGATTCAATACCCTGGTAAAAATATATAAGTTTGGAGGAAATGCACATTCTAGTATAAATTTGAGTGTATGGATAATATTGCACATTCAATAACCTCTTATAGTCAACTCCACTGACCAAAGTCACGTTGGTCTCTTCTAAAAAATGTCATAAACTAATCATGCACATGCATAGTTTCATGTTGCTCATGTTTTGTCTTAAGACACTTATGTAGGATAGAAATTAAGATTTTATAGTGTGATCAATGAAATCAATGTCTGTATAACAAAACCTAGAAAATTTATTGAAGGCACATAATGGATTTTTCCTAGAGCTTGAATTTCTTGTAGTTCACCATGTAGTAAAACACCACATATATTTGGTCCATTTAAAAAAAAACCAATTTCTATCATAAATAAATTTGGGAGAATTATGATCATAAATTTTAGGAGGTCTAGTGATGCACTTGTGTATGTCTTCATCTCCTACTTTTCCATAAAACAAATAAAGACAATTATATGTGTCCATATAGTCACTATGGACTATATATACAAGGGTTAATATCAAAATTGATAGATAAATCTAAAATAATTTATCAAAATATGTTGTATGTGATTCAACTTTTACAACACCTAGGAAGGTCTGCTACAAAGAATTTTATCAAAAACCTCTCATAGACTTACTAGTCTTAATGTTGTTATAAAATGCCAAAACCCATTCTGTATCGAATTAGCACTTTAAAACAACTTAGACATATGTATTTAGAAATTTTATGAAATATCAATGCTAATATAAAATGTTTCTCTTTCCACTTTAAATATTTTACACAAAAATTAAAAAAATCACGTTTTGTCTATTATACCTAATTACCCTTTAGTAGGTTAAAACTCAAGATATAGTTATCTTACAATAAATGATCCTTTTATGAGGTATGCAAAAATCCATTAGAGGTGTTTCAACCTTTGTTTGGATTTTGTAGACTAAAATTTGAAGTTTATAAACAAATCTCTTTCCTCATTGTCAAAGAAACACATAAAATAGGGTATCTCTTAAACATACTTGATTGGTTAGAGGAGTCCAATATATGAACCATGTATGTGGACACATTTAGATGGGAATATTTAGGTTAGAATGACCTTTGTCCAGTCTTGGTCAACCCCTAGGAGTGAAAATTGTAGTTGGTCAGAGGCATTCCTTAAGAGAATTCACTCATCCTCAAACGTGTAATATGACTGAACTTGTGTCACATGTTGCATGAGAATTAGGAGGGATAGAGATGAATCATCAAGTCATACACATGGAGGGATGATTCCTTTAATAAAACCTACGAGGATTTTTTCTAACTTACCATGGATGAGATGTAGTGATGAGGTTGCTCTCACAGTTAAATCTCTTAGAATAGAGTAAAAATTGGTCATTGGGTGCCATCATTTTTGAGTCATCAGCCCAATCAATGAACCATCTATGCAGACATGACTATATTGAAATTTTGAAGCTAGAACAACCTTTTTCTAGTCTTGGTTAACCCTGAGAGTGAAATTTGTAGTTGTTTGAAGACATTCCTTAAGAAAATTCACTCATCCCTGAATGTGCAAAATGATTAAACTTCCATCATGAGTTGTACAAGAACCAAGACAGATAGAGATGAAAAATTAGATAATGATAATTTTGTCTAACTCGTCATGAATGAGATGTGCCAATGAGGTTTCTCTCATAGCCAAATCTCTGAAAATGGGGTAAAAGTTGGTCAGTGGGTATCGTCATTTATAAGTCATCAACCCAATCGATGAACCATCTACACAAACACATCTAGATGGGAATTTTTAGGATAGAATGACCTTTGTCAGGTATAGGTCAACCCCCAGGAGTGAAACTTATAGTTAGTTAGAGGCATTCCTTAAGAGAATTCACTCATCCCTGAATGTACAAAATGACCAAACTTCCATTGTATGTTGCATGAGAACCAAGAGGGATAGAGATGAACCATTAGGTCATACACATGGAGGCATGAGTCCTTTAAAAATTACTAGGAGTATTTTATCTAAATTTTCATGGATCATATGTGGCAATGAGGTTTCTCTCATGGATAAATCTCTTAGAATGGGGTAAAAGTTGTCATTGGGTGCCATCATTTGTGAGTCATCATCATAATCAATGAAACATCTAGATGGACACATTTAGGTGGGTGTTTTTGGGATATAATGACCTTTATTAGGTCTCGATCAACCCCTGAGAGTGAAAGTTGTAGTTGATCAGAGCCATTCCTTAAGAGAATTCACTCATCCTCAAATGTGTAAAATGATAAAACTTCCATCATGAGTTGCATAAGAACGGAGAGGGATAGAGACAAACCATGAAGTCATACATGTGAATGGATGAGTCCTCTAAAAAATACAAAGATTATTTTTTCCAACTTGTCATGGATGAGACATGATAAGGAGTTTTATCTTATGGCCAAATCTCTCAGAATGGGGTAAAAGTTGGTCAATGGGTGCAATAGTTTTTAACTCATCAACCCAATTAACAAACCATCTATGCGAACACATCTAAATGGGAGTTTTTAGGCTATAAAGACATTTTTAAGGTCTTGGTCAACCTTGGGAGTGGAATTTACTATTGATCAGAGGCATTCCTTAAGATAATTCACTCATCATCAAATGTGCAAAATGAGTGAACTTACATTGTGAGTTACATGAGATCCAAGAGGGATAGAGATGAACCATAAGGTATTACATGTGTATGGATGAGTCCTATAGGAAATATCAAGAGGATTTTGTCCAACTCATCATGGATGAAATGTGGAAAGGAGGTTACTTTCTCAAATAAATCTCTCAGAATGGGGTAAAAGTTGGTCAGTGGGTGTCGTAGTTTTTGACTCATTAGCCCAATCGATGAATCATCTATATAGACACATTGAGATAGGAAATTTTAAGCTATAATGACCTTTTTTAGGTCTTGATCAACCACCTAGAGTAGAATTTTTAGTTTATCAGAGTCATTCCTTAAGAGAATTCACTCATCCTCGAATGTGCAAAATAAATAAACTTTTATCATGAGTTGTATGAGAACCAAAAGGACTAGAGATGAAATATTAGGTCCTACACATGCATAAATTAGTCATATAGGAAATAACAAGAGGATTTTGTCCAAATAATCATGGATGAGACATGGAAAGAAGGTTTCTCTCGTGGCCAAATCTCTCAGAAGGGGTAAAAGTTGGTCAATGGGTGCCATAGTTTCTGACTTGTTAGCCTAATCGATGAACCATCTATGAAAAAACATTTGGATGGGAATTTTTAGGAAAGAATGAACTTTTTCAAGTCTTTATCAACCCCTAGGAGTAGATGTTTTAGTTAATTAGAGGCATTCCTTAAGATAATTCACTCATCCCTGAATGTGAAAAATGAGCAAACTTCCATCATGAGTTGCATGAGAACCGAGAGGGATAGAGATGAACCATCAAGTCCTACACATTCATAGATGAGTCCTATAATAAAAAAGTATGAGTATTTTTTACAAATCATTATCAATGAAACACGGCAAGGAGGTTTATTTCATGGAAAAATCTCTTGGAATAGGGTAAAAGTTGGTTAGTGGGTACCATAGTTTCTGACTCGTTAGCCCAATCGATGAACTGTCTACATGAACAAACCTAGATGGGAATTTTTAGGATATAAAAAAAAATATAGGTCTCGATAAAACCCTAGGAGTGGAAGTTTTATTTGATTGAAGACATTCCTTAAGAGAATTAACTCATCCTCGAATGTGTAAAATGAACAAACTTTCATCATGAGTTGCACAAGAACCAGGAGGGATAAAGATAAACAGATAATTCCTACACATGCATGGATAAGTCATATAAGAAATATAAAGAGGATTGTGTGTAAATCATCATGGATGATATGTAGCAAGGAGGTTTCTCTCATGACGAAATCTCTCAGAATGGGGTAAAATTTGGTTAGTGGGTATTGTAATTTCTAACTCATCAACCCAATCAATGAATCATCTATGTGAACACATATAGATGGGAATTTTTAGGCTATAATGACCTTTCTAAAGTCTCAATCAACCCCCAAGAGTGTAATTTTTAGTTTATCAGAGGCTTTCCTTAAGAGAATTCACTCATCCCCAAATATGCAAAATGAGCAAACTTTCTTCACAAGTTTGATGAGAACTAAGAAGGCTAGAGATAAACCATCAGGTTTTACACAATCATAGATGAGTTCTATAAGAAATCATAGGAGGATTTTGTCCAAATAATCATGGATGAGATGAAGCAAGGAGGTTTCTCTTGTGGCCAAATGGTCAAATCTCTGAGAATGACGTAAAATTTGATCAGTGGGTATCGTAGTTTCAGACTTGTCATAACATCCAAATCGGTATTTTAAAGCTTAAATAACGTTTTCAAGGTCTCTATCAAACCTTAAGATTGGAATTTTTAGTTGATCAGAGGCATTTCTTAAGAGAATTCACTCATCCTTGAATGTGCAAAATGAGCGAACTTCCATTATGAGTTACATGAGAACTGGGAGGGATAAATATGTACCATTAGGTCCTACTCATGCATGGATGAGTCCTATAAGAAATAAAAAGAGTATTTTATCTAACTCATCATGGAAAATATATGATAATGAGGTTTCTATCTCAGCCAAATCTCATAGAACATGCCAAAAGTTGCTCAATGAGGGCTATAGTTTCTAACTCGTCAGCCCAATCGATGAACCATCTGCACAAACACATTCAGATAGGAAATTTTAGGTTATTATCACCTTTTTCATGTCTTATTTGAAAACATAAAGTTAAATTTTAAGTTTATCAAATGCATTCCTTAAGAGAATCTACTCATCCTCTAATGTGCAAAATGAGCAAACTTCTATTGTGAGTTGCATGAGAATCGGGAGGGATAGAGACAAATCGTTAGGTCGTACAAAATGAGTTTGTATAAATTCAAAACTTATAGAACTAGGTTCATCCAAATCCTATTAAAACTACAATATTAAAAAATCAGGGTTGTAAAAAACTTTTATATGTGCACAATAAGTTTGTAGGCCTTCCTCACAATTCACACATTGATATTCCTGCATTATAGAAGGAATAACTATCAAAGTATTTAAATGACTAAATTGAAATGTATGGATATTTTTTAGGATTTGAGCTTCATTTAGAGACTATGAAAACAATGTATACCCTTATCATAGCATATACATTTAAGAAAACACAAAATATAAGATATACACATAATACTATGAGTAGAGACATTTTTGTTAAAAATTTCCTTTTATTCACTGCTATGCTCTTTTTTATACTTCAAGAATATCTATCTAAAACTATCAAAATATACCTTATATGTCCCTCACTAACCAATAACTGATTTTTGATTCATTCTCCAAGTGGGAGTGTTTGACATAGCCTTGGTTACAACATAACTTAATATGCAAACCCATGTCATATGAGGGTCGAGGAATTAGAAACCCTTTACCTTTTTGGTAAGAGTCTTAATTTCATGCTACTATATCTCACATCATCAAATATATGCTATGATACCTCAAAAGGGATTACAAGAATTCAAATTTTTGAATATTTCTTTTATGAATTTTATGAATCCTAGACACCTAGTAAAGACTCCTAAGAACCCAAAACTAATCTAGAACACCTCTTACTTTATTTCAAGCCAAAAATGACATCATGATGACATAAATAAAGGATTCACATACATCAATGTTTTATTAAAAGGATAAATAAAGAGAATGTGAAAAAGGATTTTCTTAAAGTAGATGAAATTAATATAATTTGTTTTGGCTTCTCTTAATTTCAAGAAGATAATCTTCTCTACTCATGACACCAACCACATGAAGGTGGAAGATTGTATGGTGATAGTAACCAACATTTAAATTTTTGGTAAAAATTTTAAACAAAAATAAACACGTAATCATAAAATAGTTAAAAATAAAATATATTAAATCAAATAACTTTATTATATTAATTTGAAATAAGTTAAATAAAATTACTAATTCAATCTAACATACCTTCAAGATCAACTCTATTTATAAGTGTTTCAAGAATCACTTTGTGGTCAGATTCATGCACTTTCCAAAAAGTTCTATTGCGAGGCTCTCCATGATATTTAATCAATTAAATATTTGTAGAAATAACAAGGTTCAAATAATGAAGCACCGTCATGTGTGTTTCAAAATCCTCAAATAAATATTGTTTTATTTTTTATGATAGTACCTATGAAGCCAAGTTCAAGTAACCACTACAGATCTAGTGGGATAAATTAGCTCTTCTCCATCCATAAATTTTGTGGTTAATTTTTTTACCTCTATACATAGACACAAGCAGTAGTTTGTTCCGTCATCATTGTTCTCAGGTGTAATTGCTACAAAAAAATGCCTTACATTTAAAGCATAATCAAATTTTAAATACATCTAAAAAAATAAAAATATCACTAATATCTAAGGTTGTATATTTAATTAAATAATAAATTTTACCTAGTTGCACAAGATCTGAGTTGTGGTCAAAGTCAACTAAAGATGCCATGTCATGATCTTTCAATTGTTTGAGTGAATGGCTACTCTCTACAGGTAATATGGGTCTAGAATACCATTCATCAACTTGTTATTTTGACTCACATTCATTCCAATTAAATTCCATACATGAGGAGCAAGAAAATGCCATATCCTTAGTATAGATAGTCCATGAACTTGAATTTGAGATTTGAATGGACTGGAAAACACTCGATCTAAGTAATGTAATGCAATATTCATACTTTGCCTTATGTTATTCCTCTATTAACCAAAAAATCTTCATACATGATAATTTTTATCTAATCCATGACAAATAGTTTCATTACACCAACTCAAAATATTTACTACATCAAGTAAATTAGCACCATCCTGTGCTTTTCCTGCTCTCTTTTAAGGGTTCTTTTTACACATGTACTAACACCATCATGTTTCCCTTTTCCATGCCTAGCCTCAAAGAAGCTCTAAAAATGTTGAAGGCCATTATTCTTATGCATTCTAATTAACTAGTAAAACATTCAAGAATTCTTAAATTATCCTGCACAATTGTCTAGCCAAATACAATGTGTATCAAACATGATTTGTCTTGCATTCATATTCATATAAAATATCTCAAAATAACCTTATAAAAAATTTAGAGAATGTGATTTGTCATCACTCATATAAAAATGGTACTCCCTCAAAATCTTTATGTTGTCATCTATGCTATCAGGTGCATGTTTAAATATAATATGAACAAAAATTCCAACTTAAATTGAATTATAATATTGGGATTGAACATCACTATGTGGTTTTAGTGTGTATTTTTTTAGTAAAATTCACAACCAAAATAATGGTGCCAATTGGGAAGTTGTCCTTGCATGCTTTTAATTGATTATCTAAACATTTTTATTTGTGTGTGTGTCTTGTATATTGGTAGATAATATTATTTTTGAATTCAAACATGAAATCACATATATAAACTTTTGTCATAACCAATTCACATCTTCATGACTCTTTTCCATATTTTAATACATACTTAACATATATGTACTTCTTATAATCAAATAGTTGCTTTCCAAATTCATGTGAAATATCTTCATGTAACAACTCATCAAATTTGACAAACCACCACAACCATTAAATGTTCCATCTAAAAATTGTTTGGAAAAAGAAAACCATCCCTCAGGTCTTTGATATAAAATACCTTGTATTAATTCTCTTGATGTTTTAGGTCGGGAATACACCATACATTCCTGCAATAGTTTGTCAGTATGTAAAGTATAATGTATATGAAAAAAAAATCAAAATGCATGGAAAGTTTAACACGTACCTTAAAACAACATGTGGTGCATTCTTTGTTAATTTTAATATAAAAAGGCTTGCACATCTCAAATGAACTTTGGCTAATTATTAATTGACCATTAAATTTTTCAATAATTTTTTTCTAAAATTATGTTTGTGTCATGTCTAAAAAATGTTTTGCATGTGGCTCATGATTTTTTTAGCCTTTTTTTGTTTTAAAAATGTTTTTTATATTAGATGAGACCCTTGTGTTGTCATGTCAAAAAATTTCAATCAATTTTTTTGTTCCTTCAATCAATACCTTATCTTTTCATGGGAGTTTACCACTAAATACCCAACAATCCATGAGCGAAGGGTAATCAGGCCTTGTTCTTCTTTTGATGGAATTTATTAGATATTTTTTATTTAAATTCAAATATTTACTTGTTTCACTAATAATTTGATATTTAAATGTTGACTTACTATATATTATATTATTACTCATCTTGCCACATTGCTATCTTTATTTCAACTTTTATTACCTATTGTCTTAAATGCATTAAATAGATTTTTTACTATTTCAATATTTTTTCCATCCATGTTTAATATTATTAACCCCAAATTATGCATCACAAGGTGAATTTTTTACATTTTCATTAATCAAACAAATAATTTAAATTTTTATGTATGGCTTTTATTCTTAAATGCATAGTTTCATACACGTTGATCATGATTTTGAAATTTTATTTTTGACATTTTACCTTCCATAGGTTCTATTATGTTTTCACCTATTTCAACCAAATACTTTGGTTTTCATCTTATTATCCTTGGAGGTATGGGTGCAAGAGATATATTTTATATTAAATTGTGTGGTGTTAACACTTCAACTATATTAGGGACATTACAGGGTTGATTATCTAAATTAAGGGTTATATGCAAACTAAATTTCTCTTCATTAGAAGACACATGATTGGGGGTCATTATTTTATGTTGACTATCATCATACTCAAAAAATTTATTATGAATGGATGTTTCATTATATTGTGTTTGTCCATATGTTTCATTATTCATTATAAATTCATTATTTACATTCTCTACATTTTCAATTTTATCTTACAACAAAGATTGGCTCAGTTCTCTTATCTCATTTGAAGACATATGTAAACTAAATTATATATAATTGGGCATGTTATTATCATTATAAGTATTACTTGGTTTAAAATAAGAACCTTTACCTTGTCTAGAAGCTCTTTTGGATGCCCTCCAATCTACTTGTCTTTTTATTTCTTTTTCTCTTTTCTACTCAATTTCCTCATTTGTTATCTTTTTTATTAGTATTTTTTGATGACTTCCTGACCCCATTATTTATCTTTTCCAAAATAAGAGAATTTTAGATTTAAATTAAAAAAATTCTTAGTGGTTTAAATAAAATAGATGAACAATTCATGAAATTCACATAGTTGCAGTAGAGAAATAAGTTTGTACTCATGAAAAAAAAACTCTCATTTTTGTGGAAAATGAAACAAGAAGTCATGAATCACAAATGGAATGCATGCTTTAGAAAGCACACACACCCTTTGGGATCCATGGATTAATTGGAAAATGTTTTTTTTTTATAACATAATAGTTGTGCAAAGGGCGTATGCCCTTTTAAAATGGTGTACACCCTTTATAGTCCTTTATAAAGGGCATATGCCCTTCGTAAATGGTGTAAACCCTTCATAAAGGGTGTACACCCTTTTTTATTTAAATTTTCTTATGACTTTCCCTCCAATGTTGCCTCAGTTTTAGCACTGGGGGGTCCCAAACCTAGCCAAATTGTGTCGTAGACCAACCAAAAAAATTTAGGGGTTTTTTCCTTTTTATCAATAAGTCTATTTAGACAAATTTTATTATTTTAAAAAATATATATGGGTTTGTAAATCAGAAACCAAAATTTTCAAATATATAAATTTTTTAATGTTCAAATATTATTTATAATTACTATTTAATTTCTACGTAACATAGATCCTAATAATATATATACATATCTCAAAAATTCCATTACAACATTTTGAATATTAATCAAATGCTTATAAAACTTATATCTCAAAAATCTACACATTGTCAACTATGTTTAAAAACAATTTGATTTTGATGAAGTTAAGGTCAAAAAGTTATGTTTGTACAATTCCAGTTTCAATTTGCTAGTTGTCTTGACTTGTAAATTTATTTAAAAATTATATATATAATAAAAAATATTCTAAACAATATTCTACATTTCGCCTATCTATATATGAAATTTCATACAAAAATTTAGTCATTTACTCAAAAAAGTGTGTTCATAAACATGCACTCTTCTTATCTTTTTACAAAAAATGAACAATCTATCATCATAAATGAAACTATTTCACACACTTTTATCATCTGGGTATTGGAAAAATTTATATATTTAGAAAGTACATTAAAAATTCCACAATTCATATTTTCATGTCATTGTCAAATTCCTTTTTGAACTCTCTCTAATGTTCTCTCCAATTTCAACTATTGTTATTTTTTATAAAAAAGGTGTCACTTTATATCCCCCATTATCCTACACCTACCCTTCCCTATTCTCATCATATAGCCATATAATATAGTTACAAGCATATTGAAATCCTCACACCAGTCCCTAGCCACTTAAAGCACTCCCAACTTGGCATTTTTGCATCTGCATAACACTATTTCACAAAGCACATCAAGTGGGAGAACTATATATGGCTTGATCCCTCTTTAGAGTATTGGTATTTTGGCAACGTGCCCATATAAGGGTTGTAGATACATTTTTAGTGAATCTTAACTAACTTCCCCCCCCCTCTTTCTCAAATTTTTATTGATGCATAATGAAGGTATAGGGTTGGAGATAAAATAAGTTCTACAAGGAGCTTCATCGACATTCAACATATAAAATTTCATAAGTAGGCTCACATAGGGATAATATACAAAACCCAAAAAAACTCAAAAATTTGCCACTAGTTTGGATAATAGTGACAGGACCAAGACTATAGCACCAGACCTTGAAGTGTCCTATTTTTGGTGCTCATATCCTTTCATTGAATAAAATCCAAATCTAGATTCATGACATTGACCCAGTCTTGTATAGCTGGCATTAGACTTTGTCTCAGCTATATCAGCATATTTTAAATCTAAGTTACATCTCTCCTCTTTCATTACTATTTTTATAAAGTAATGAAAATCAAATAAATTATACTAATCAGTATTTAAATTATTGCAATATTATTTATTGGTTTACTCAACTCAGACCTTTAACTAAATTAGGAATAGGACTCCAATATTTCCAAAATAGTTAAATCAATAATAAATTAAATAATTATCAAAGGCCCCTCAAGTGAAATATATTTATCAACAACTTGTGCTATGTTGTCTTATTATTGGGAAACAAATACTACAAATATGCAACTATGAAGAATATATACAATGTTAAAAGACACATCTTATTGTGAAAATAACACAATTAGTTTTATCTATAATTTAACCAATAATAGTTTTGACATAAAATATTTATGAAACTATGTATCATAGTCTTTTATTAATATTTTTATTTCCAAGGCCCAAAAATCATATGACTGTTTGGAGGAAACCTTGATAGAAAATGTCATCTACTATTTCAAATTGGAAAGCATACATTGTTAAGTTAGGTTTAATTCATGATGAAGGTTGATTATAAAATGAAAATATTATTATAAAATGGCTTTCATACTCGATATAAATAATAATTTTTCTATGGCCATCAACAAGTCAAAATATTATCAAAGTATATAATGGATGTGCTCAACCACATCTTATATACAACACTATATTTTTTGAAATAGATACAAACTATGTGCATTTTGAACCATTAATAATGCATGAACATAATAATTCACATGTCAATGCATTTCCTAATTTAATTGATAGACCATCATAAATAAGTCGATTATCTTTGTTACAAACATCGAACCTTGTAAGTGGAAATAACATCAAGTGGAAACTGTTAAGAACCCTATAAAAAGTTCAATATAATTTTTTTGGATAATGGTTATTGACACAATGACAAACCATACTAAAACTATTTGAATGCTTTTGTTAATTACAAACATAATTTAAGTATCTAAAAAGATAATATTTGATATATAAATTAAAACTTTACACGAAAAAAATGTAAACATGAAACCTAGTAAAAAACTTGCCAGAAAGGCAATAAAAACTGTCAAATTTTTTTATAGAGACTCCCATACATGTTTCTATTGTCTATAAACAACTTAATTATAAGTATAATAAAAAAAATTAACCAAGATAAAAAATTCACATTGAAATAGTTGATGTAAAATAATAAAGCTATACATATAAAATAAATAGGAATAAATTATAATTAATCATTGAAAAGTGGAACACTTTCTATATATAAAACACCTTTGAATATAAGACTAAAAAATCACTCAAAATATTTGATTATGACATCATACCTTAAACAAATGCTTGTTACATTGAGAATTACATTTTCTCATAAATGAGATCTAGGCTATAAAAAATTATAACTTGAACTAAAAGGTCCAATTATCAATGTTCAATAAAATGTTGACAGCTTTTAGAAATTATTTCCTAGATCTATAAACATGAGAAAAACAATTTATATATATTTTAAAATATACTTAGAATACAAAAATTCATATCAGTGAGGAATTATATGTCCAAAATGTATTATGTAAGCATTGCAATAAATTTGAAAAATATAATTTTACATTGCTCATAATGTGGAAATTACATCTGATTGAAAGCCATTAATAAGCACTAAAGTTATAGATAATGAAAATATTAATATCCTATCCAATAAATTTGAAATAAATAGTGACAATGAAATGACTGTCTTCTAACATAGAGGAGGCCTATTCTAATGACACTCTAGTACACAAATTTATAAACTCAACATTTTTTGTAACATTACTAGATAATGTTATTGCAATAGCTCCAACGAAATAAAATCACTTACTTGTAATTTTTAAAAATAAATACTCGTAAGAAATGAATTTTACAAAACTATTATTTGGAGATCCTCATGACAAAGATGTTATGTCAATATTGAAGTATCAAAAAATCACACAATGTGAACTATTGCATGATGATTTATGATTTTCATATCATCTTACTAATTATTTTTTCAAATAAATAAAATTAATAATAAATCACATTTGAAGGAATATGTCATTTAAAAATAGAAAAGGTTAGATAAAGGGAATAATGATTTTGTAAAAGGATGTTAAAAACAAACCAAATCTGTAAATGTTACTAAAATATGGAATTAGGTATGTAGATTTAAAAATAATAATAATATTGCCTAATAAAATACATTGGTTTACAAAAATATCTTTGCCATGATACTTCAATTATGACCAAAAACATTTTTCTAATCTTATCTAAGTGTTGAAAATCATTGACATCCATTGATAAATTTTTCAAAACTGTTAAATCTAAAACATACAAAAAATAGGTGTTTGAGGAACTTAATAAATAAAATAATGTTTATTTCCTTGTAAATATTGATCCATTCACCGGCACCTACTCTTATATACATCACATAGATACATTAAAATGGTTTTTATGCAATGATAAACCTTTTCTAGGAAAAATCATTTTTTTTTGTGTAACAAAATTACAACAATGAAGAAATGTTCATTATCATTGGCTAATATGGATTAAAAGTGAACCAATATATGGAAATGATACAAATTTAATGATCATGCACTTTATAGACAAAATGTTGGAGTAGACAACAATTGGTGTGGATAGGATTGAATGTAAAAAGTTAAAACTGTATGGAGTAGTGAAATATGAAGAACAACTCAAAATGCAAGAAACTTGTCTTCACAACCAAATATGTGTTATCATCACTAGCTAAAAATTATATAGGAATGTGCATTATATAGTGAGGAATTAGGCCACCTAAAAAGATAATTAACTCAATTCACAATTATAAAATAACTTCAAGTACATTTCCCCTAATGACCTATTATTAACCTAAGCAAACTAATTAAACCATTTAGGTAAAAAAAAAGCCATAAAAATCATGCACTAATATGCCCCTTAAGATAATCTTAAGTGGGTATAAGAATTGGGTATCGACAATGAGCCCTGATGAAATACCTAAGTACATAGAAAACCCTAAAGGGGATAAAGAGGGAGATGTCAGAACCCCAAGAAGATCCCATATATTAGGATATTTTATATTAGTTAAGGGTTTGGAGAATATATCATTAATTTTATCTATTGTATGGATGTAATAGAAATCAATCAATTAATTATAGATTACATCATAAATGTAATACATGTAAATCTTGATATGCTTGGTCTATTGATGTAGGACTAAATTTGTGTAATTTAGGTTTTGTTTTGGTTCTCACAAAGGATTACTATTGGTTTTCTAACATAGATACCAAACTTAGTGGCAATCCCTTGAATCTATTTACCTTTAATGGTAGTATTAATAGATCCCATGTATTCCACCTCTATAGAAGATAAAATAATAGCATTTTGATTCTTTCTTAATCAAATAATTAGACCAAAACTAAAAGAAAAATTATATCCTAAATTAAATTTATGATTCCAGATATAACCAACCTAATATGAATAAGGATAACCAATCAATTTAGTAGTGATTATTTCTCCATAGTGAGCGTTTAAAATATGAATAACTTGAATCTAGAGGATAATCAACCTAGCTACTTTCAAGTACACCTCATATGGTTCCTACATAAATATAGAGGCCATACCCACTATATATGAAATTTTAGGTCTAGGGTGCATAAGGAAGATGAAACTGCCAATAAGTTGTTGATACAATGTAGCATCAACCAAAGGAGATGGACAATCAGCATTAAGCTTCATGCTCAATAGAAAGGGAGTTGTATATAGCTTACAGTTAGCCATGTTAAACCAAGTAATAAAATTAAGAGAATAATTGGATTATGCAATTGTGATCTTAGATTTAGAATGAGAAATTGCAATCTTGAGGAAGTAATGCATCAAGACCAAGCAATTAATTGAAAACCATTCAAAAAAATTAGTTTTCATGACTATGATGCTGGATGAATAACTCCATATGTTCAATAGGTAATCCACAAAGAGAAATATAATAAATAGTGAATATTCCTACCTTAAAATGTAGACATATAAATCAAAATAGCATATCATGAACCCAATTGAAGGAATAAAGGAGTCAATCTTGGCATACCAAGCTTGAGGAGACTATTTAATGATATAGATATATTTTCATAGTTTAAAAACTAAGGAGGAATATTAAACAAATCATTTTGGTTTCTACATGTATATTTCCTCTTTTATGTCACCATGAACAAACGCACTCTTCACATCTATCTGATGAACACCCCTATGATGTGTTGTCACAATGGAAAGAATGAGTTGAATTGAGTTCATTTTGTCAACTGGGGAAAAATCCTTTATATAGTCAAGTTTTTTACTTGAGAAAAAAACATTTACTGCCAAACATGATTTGTACATGTCTACACACCCATATACTACAAAAAAAATCAATATATTGACCTAAATCAAACAAGTGTTCTTCCCTTAGGAAGAGCAAAATAATCCTAAGTGTTTTTCCTTCATAAGGAATAATAATCCTCTTATATATAATTATCCCACTAAGTATTTCCTATTGATTCATGAAATGATTATGGATTTGAAGAAAATGCACTAAAATCATGTGCAGAATTCTTAAATTGTAATTTTTTTTCCTGGTGTCTATTGGATTTCCAACCCAGTGACCAATAATTTAAAGTGTATATATATCCCAGAGAGGACTAGATCTCAAATATTTACGAGGAGATTAATTATCTTTCAAATATATTATAGGATAAGTAAGAGGTGATTCCTCATCACTATTCACATCCTAAGAAATAGAAGAAGATTATAGATCATCATGTACCCAAGTACATATCAAATAGAGAACTAATAAGTCCCCATATCATATGTTGAAGCTTCCTATAGTAGATTTCACAAATTGACCAAGGTCGATGATGAGATCCTCTACCTAAAGATTTAATAGGATCCATATTCATATAATAATGTTTATTCTATTTTATAATGAAATTACATGATGTGTTTATTAGAATTCTACCCTTTACACAATAGAAGACAAAGATAGTAGTATGAATATATTTGAGTATGGTCCAAAACTGAAGTGTGGCATAGGTTTTATGATATCATGTACAAGAATATAATTTAATGCCAATGAATTCAATGTATGAGAATAATTACATGAAACATTCATTATAATAATATCCATGTGAAGAGTGGTGCATGGCTCAACAACTATCAAAACTAAAGAAAAGACTACATATAAAGCATGAAAATATATAGAATGACTATCCACAAGAAAATAAGAGTCATAGATGATGGTATAAATAAATGTACTCTAATTGAAAATAGTCTAATCCTCTAAATTAAAAATATATGATGGCTCTAAAATATAAACATATTATATAGGAATGAATGTAGAATCTGCAATAGGATAGCTAAGGTCTAAGAGAATATCTTCTTATAGTTTTTGTTCGATAGAAGGAAGAAAAATTTAAATCATGAGTGTGTCATCACATGAAATATAAGTAATAAGATATATTTCAATAGTCTCCAAAGATACAATTGGAAGAGGAGGAGAGGTGAAATAAATGTCATTAAGATCTATGAAAAAAGACTAAAAAGTGCTCCAAATAGTGAAGAGATACTCTATGTACTCCACATGGTGGTGTAGATAACATGGAATGTGCATCAACAAATAACCATATACATAGTCACAAGAGTTGTCCTAGTCATTATATTGATGTGGGTCACTAGGGGTAGGATGCTTTCCATATAAAAAATGGAATAATATCTTATTTTATGACTAAGCATTCCATATACATCTGCAATGAAGCATAGTTAGTATTTTAAACAATAACCACTAGAGTTGAATCATTTCTCCTCATATTGTATCTCCTAAGTGGAGATAAGTGAGTCAACATGACCAAAAGTAACCATGCACACTCAATGTGATATACGTTGAAATCAATTGAAAATGCATCCAAAATAACAATTTGTGAAATATTTAACAAATTACTCTTAATATTGAATGAGTTAGCACTTTATATTTGAGTGCATATAAAATAATCACACTTAAATACACATATAATCAAAACATATATATAAATACGCATGTATGTAAAAGAGAAGAATAAATGCAAGCCCCTAACACTATATAGTACCAATTTTACAAGACTCAAGAATAGCATAAATGCATAGAGCTTGAAAAAACTCCCAATTAGAAAAACTGTTTATTATAAAAATGATATCAAGTAAAATCTATATGAGTTTGAATGTTTCTTCTTTAAAAAAAACAATTCTCCACTTTTCATAAATTTTGGTTGTGAAAAAATTTGGCCAAAGTTTGTGAGGAAACGTTAAGCCCCCTTGGATTGGTTATGACCAAGGTATTAAATTCTGATGTGACTAGGGGTTAAGGGATAGGATGAGTGTTCCCCCTTGATTTATTTAATTGATGTGAGAGTGATGTCACCCCCAAAATTCCTTTACTTTTCAATTGAATAGTTCCACTTTCCACTCAATTAAATTTGGTGGTTCTTTAGACATCAAATGGTGTAAAGAGGGTGGACAAATACCATGACATGATTATCTAAGGTTCATAATCTAATAGGCATGAAGGTGGGGTGTCATGTTATGATAGGCATGTAGGTAGGGTTTTGGGTTAAAATAGCGTACATATAGGGTATCAAGATCCAACATCATATAGGAATGGTGTTAGGTTTTGATGGCATACATGCATGATGGAAGGTTTGGATAACATGCAAGTGAGTTATTTTAGTTATGATAGTAATAAAAGAACATGGTAAGAGTTAAATGTTGTTTTAATCATTGTGTGTTATGTATGAAAGTACATGTAAACATGTTCATTAATTCTAATGGTAGTGTGATCAAGGTGGTTCGATCCTCCCATGTGTTTGAGTAGGGGAAAATGTCTACCAAGATAATTATTTTTGCTAATAAATGTCTAAAAACTAACAAAATTTATATAAAGTTTGGAAATATCCACTAAAGGGTAAGAACCCCCAAAATTACCTACATGGGGTAGAAACTCTACATAAGTTGAAAAACCCTTGGGTCTATAGATTTGTTATAGCCTCCACACAAAAAATTAATGACCCATCTGGTTCTATGAAAAACTGAGAGAACTGATAAATGGTTTTTCCTTAAAGGTAACAGATGTATAGAGTTTTGTAAAATTCAAAAAATGACCTTAAAATCCTCCAAAATGGTCAAAAATATACTATAAAAAACCTAGGACATGTTTATAGTTGATTCTATCAAATTACTCCAACATATTTGAATGTAATAAATTCCATGAATATTTAAAATTAGGTAATGAAGAACAAAAGAGAGATGCATAATATGATTATCTGAATGATTAGTTGGTTAGCTAAAAATTACAAAATAGGTAAAATATATAGTGATAAATTAGGTCACCACAAAGGTAATAACTCAACTAATAATCATAAAACACATTAAGTGTATTTATCCTAATTTCCTTAACAACCCTAAGCTAGCTAACTAATAATATTTTTGTTAAAACAAAAGAAAGAAAAATCCTACACTATCACCCACCCTAAAGCATAACATAGGTGGGTATAAGAATTGGGTCCCAATAAAGAGGCCAGATGAGGTACCCAATCATAATTCAACTTTCATAAATCAGTCAAAAGGAGAAAACCAATAGGACAAAATTCCTCTGCTAAAAGAGAGCAAAACAATAAAATATGCATGCTCTAAGGACATAGGTCAAAATTAAAAATGTGTCCACAAGTGAGAAACAAAGTGTAGAGTGAATAAAACTAATAATTATCCATATAATATGTTAAATCTACCTATGATAAAGCTCACAAAATGATGAATTTTGTTGATGAGATCCTCTGCCTGAAGACTAAATAATTTCCATTTGAATTGAATAATGTTTCTTCCATTTGCCAAAGGAAGAGCATGAATGGTGTACTATAAGTATGATCATTCTATACTATAATATGAAGGAGGAAGTAGTACAAATAACTCTAAGTAAGGTCCAAAATATAAGGGTGGCATAGGTATGGAAAGATCATACACAAGAATTGAATTTAAATCCATTAAATTAAACCTATCAGAAGTGGGTTCAATGAAAAGTGTATCATCATAGAATAGTAAATGGGTTCACCAAGTTATTTTATGGAACTTGAAAAAAGGTACTATAATCCTCATGCATTTTAATAAGGCCAACTACTCTATGCAGTTAAGGTGTAATGGAATAAAAGGCTAAAATACATTATGGAATGCCTTTTACCTTTAGAATATACCGTTTGATGTTTGATGACTCCTAGATCATTATACCTATTACATGTAATGTATGAAGTGTAATATGGGTAGGTTTATTCGGGAATAACTTCTCAACTCATATAATGTGACAAGGAGATAGTGGAGGTGTGTCCTAATCACTATTATATCTATATGTAGAAGATTCATCAATCTTAGAGATGTAGTTAGACTCATAAGTGTCACCAAGTATAGGTGATTCACATAAATCATAATTTCATGGCTCACTCACTAAATGAATACCCATGTGAAGTGGAGAGCATGACTCAAACACCCTAGAAGTTAAAGGAAGAGACTATAGGTGAGTCACACAGATCCCTAGGCTAGATATCCATAGGAAAAGATGTGTCTTTATTTATATCACATTGTGTACTTGTTATCAATCAAATTTTCACCCTAAAGAGAGATAATACATCCTCTTTTAAATTTATTTAACATTAAAACACATCAAGGTTACAAGTAACATATTATAAAGTTGAGTCCCTAGATTGAAGTGTAGATCACTTTGAACAACACCTCTAGATAAACACTAATCTACTTATTTTGAAGGAAAGGGGATAAAAGGAGATTAAAAATAATCTAATAGAATTGATACACCAATATTAACTATACAAGTCTATCTTAACCTATACTATCAAAGATAATTTTCAAAACTGATCTCAACACCTAAGGTTCTCCTAACAAAAGCGTTTCATCATGAAGGTATATGAATAATAGGTACTATAATAGATAGTAATAGTATTATTTACACTTTAAGAGACACAAAATAACCATTCACACTTTGTGAAACCTCTTAGAATCTAGATTACTTATACCAAAACATGGAATAGTGAGATGAACATAAGGAAAGATTACTATCCCTTGCCATTAAACCATGAACTACTTCACATACTTAGGAAAGAACTCAAAACCATATTGATACCTTATATTCAAAGGTGAAATCAATTTCAATTTGGTAAGTCTTTTCCATACCAAATGTGGATACATTACAATGCCAAAATTTTCAACTTATATAGAGAAATAAGGAATAGAGAGAGGGGCGTAGGATAGGGAGATTGCCAAGTGTACATATGATATTTAGAAATAATATGGAGTTAAAAATAGTTTCAATAGATCCTTAAGGATATATGTATCTCTTCTGAATATGTTTCATCATCCAAGTGGTCTAGGAGTTACAACTTAGGTTGATACTTTGATCATCTTCTTGAAAACTATTGTTCCTTGCATTATAAGAGTGGAAAATGGTCTTATCAATCATCAATTCACCATGAATTATTTCATACCATATAATTTAACACCTTAAATTCATTTATAAACTAATTTGTTATGATATTTTAGTGTCAATCACCATTCATATACATAGGTGTCTTGAAACCCCTTCATTTCCCACATCTAGCCTTGTCCAAGTGGTTCAAAACTTGAGTTCATATCATGAAATTCACTCACTCTCTCTCTCTCCATGAAATTCATATACATATCAGATAAAAAACAATCCATTTTGATTATTGAAACAACTCCCAAGACACCATTTTTCTCCTCAAGCTCTTATAAGGCCTATTTTCCTTATAACCCTAAAATCATGTAAAGCTCATTATGTAGGGAAGTTTACATATGATAATAAAAAATAATGACATATTTGAGGAATAAATATGGATTTACAACTATGTGCAAATTTTCATGTCTTGAGAGTAGTGTAAGTGCCTTTTTATACCTTTATCTCTCCTCAATTAGGCCTTAATTAGACCTCCTTACTTAGAACCGTAATTTTCCACTTTGAATCTCTCACAAACATGTGAAACCACTAAAAATTTTGTGATTAAATTTCCTTATCTTATCACTAACCTTCTTGTCAAATTTGAGGCCTTGAGACCCTATGGAACTTTGAGAACCATGAAATGGTATTACAACCTAGTCTCATTTTGAATCTATTGAAGACTGCCTTGAAAAATGGAGTTTTTTAAATCACTTCATGGATGAAATTTATGTATGTTTTGGTATAAAAATATGAAATAAATCTCAAATGACCTCTCCAAATAATTTTCAAGTTTCCAAGTATATGAAACCCTTTAAAACACAAAAAATCCTTGATAAATAAGGCATTTAATACAATCTATAGAGTCATAGGTACAAATGAAGTATATGGTTGGAACAAAAATGGAGTATAGAATAATGTTTAGGTGGTTATAATTTAAAACCAAGTCATTTCATGTGCTTTAGAATATCATCTATCTAAACTGGTAATTACTAGGGTTTTAGAAGGCTCTTAGCAATTGTTCATAAAACCTAAGCCCTCAATCCCTTAATGAATGCAACATATTTAAATTTTACTATCCCCCTCAACTATCCCCAAGTTTTTAAGTTCCAATGCATCATGTCCATATATTGTTGAGTCTAATAAGTTGAACTTTAGGTTAGAAACAAGCCATTATACTACAGTCTAAGTTCTTAACCATTGTTGATGTAGGTGATGGACATAAGCCAAAAACTAATTCTAGGATTTTGAATCGTGGAGACCTAATTACCAACTATTAAGACCATTAGTTTTCATGAATAATTTCATGGTATCAAAAATCTAGTGAAAGTCTACCTTTAAATGTAGTCATGTGTGAGAGGATCTTGAGGAATGTCTTATAGGCCTAATTGACATTTTCATATCTTTCCCCCATTTGTGATGACTCTTGAAGGTCTGTAATATATCAATGAACTTATAAAAACTGTCATAATTCCACTCAACCATAAAAAAACTACCCTTTTTTAATTGTTCATATGGGTGTGTCTGTGAAGGGTTAAAGTATATTGGCCTAAACAGGGTTTTCAACATTAGCCTTACTAGCTATTAGGTCTAAGGCTCTAAATTAGATCCTACCACCCTAGAACATATTCAAAGTATTTTACTTTCCATATCATATAACATTAAGTCCCTTGGTAAATAAAATACCTCTCATGAACTTAGACAAGCCTGTAGACACTAATCTGACTATGTAAATAGGGTTGAAATGAGTCCTATGTACAATCATATTATCAAAGCATTTTCATTATTCATTTCGAATTTCAATTGAATCCTATAAATTTTTTAATCTATTCCTCAAAACCCAAACCAATCACTATGAATTTTATCTTCTTTTCAATCTTATAACCGATCTACTTACCAAACAACTTGTAGGTGGTCATAGGATACTCTAATTGCATTTTTTTGGGTTTTAGGACTTCCATTTCTAATCATTGAAAATCTCAGTTACTTTTTTACACTATTTGGAATTTGTGACCTCCACAAATTTTATAAAACATAACATCTTTCCAAGCACACACTATTCTTTGCACCTTCTCAAAGTGTGGTTGTAGGTGACCCTCTCTTCTTGAAACCCATAACCAGCCTACTTACCTAAATAACCTGTACATGCTCATTTAGGTGAATAAATGCATTTAATGGTTTTAGGTATTAAATTTTAATAACTCTTGTTATATAATCGATATTTAAGATCCTTTTCAACTTTCCTAAAACCCTTACACACTCACTTTTTATTTGCACATTTATAGTACATGCTTATAGGTGGCTACTTAAGGAAGAGTTGACATGAACTTGAAGGTTGATTTTTTCAAATACACAATAGAAAATTGAAAGCAATAAAATCTCATTGGAAGTGATTTTTCACTATTACATAGAGTTCATTGACTCTTTATGAAATTTTCAAACCTTTATCATCTTCAAACATGTGTCTGAGTACCAGGTCTATATACTCAGTCATATCAACTCTATTTTTGGATCTAAAACTACTTAAGTGTCTATCATTTACTTGTACCTTCTCTCTTATAAGTATTGAGTCATTTTTCATGTTCTTGATAATTCTCCTTCTTATAAAGATAATTGGTTTTAGTACAAAAAGAGTACCTATAGGTCTCTAACATGTAGGTCTCTTTTATTATTTGTATGACTATTGAGATAGATCCTTAATATTTTACCATTTATATTGAGTGAATTAAATTCCAAATCCATATCACCTTACTATAACTTGTGGGCCTTTTGATTAAAAATTATTCCATCCTCAACTTATACATCTGTATATACAGTTTAGGCATATAGTCAGTTCATGTGTAGCATATGTGTATGAGAGTTGGAGTCTCTTTACTCAATCATGGATCTTGATGATGATATAGGATTATAAAAATGTCAAGTGAATTTTTTAATTTGAACTCAAGATATTTTCACTAGTTGAACACTCTCAAGCTATATTTTAGACCCCATGAATGTTCACTTACATATCTATAGACTTGTGTGTGATTGAAACCATTTATAGCCTTGTTTGAGAGTACATTTTGATATTAATTATAATTACTTGGAATTTACACCTTATAAATATTAATTTATCATTATACATTGGTTTTTTATTTCTATTCAAGACAAACATGGCATTCGTCCCTGTAGAAGACCATTTATACACAGACCATGCTTTTAAAAGAGTAAGACACTTGGAGAATCCATAAAAGGATCACATTCTAAGGGAGAGAACATAAATATTATAAAATTAATATATCCTCCATGAAATATTATTTACTTGGAACTCTTGAAGGTGACAAACATCTCAAAAAAACCAAAATAGACGTGTAAAAGGATGATACGCTCAAACACTTTAGACACCTTTCTCCTTAGAAGAAAACACCCCATGAAGTTGAATTACTTGATGAAAATATCATTAAAGGGGTAATTTTATCCTATGAAAACACTCCATAAACCCATTATCCTCCGTATAATTTTTTAATGAACAAAGATGAGAAAAACCAGTCATTATTTGAATGGATAAGGCATAGTGACCCTTTTTCACTCTTAATAGTTGTTCATAAATACAGGTTTATGGATATTAAAATAAATGACACTAAATTAAATATCAATAGGTCCCCTAACAATGGCCAAATTATTAGCTTCCAAATTTCTCTCCCCTAGTTATACCATGCATTTGATTTTGGCCTTTTTGATCTTGTGAAGGCAACAATGGAGGAGAGAGAGTATATACTATCTCTGTAAGATATAATTTTTTGTATCAAGATTTTATATAGCTTTATAAATTCCAATAGACTCTTTAATACTATTTTCACCTATTGAATGATCTTTCAAGGCCGTATAAGTGCCCAAAAGTGCTTCTAAAGGAGTATTTACTTAGTTTAGGCATTGAACCTACAATTGTTTTAGTATTTAACCATATTTAGACCTTATAGAACATTAGGTACATTTTTATAATTCTTGAAACGTTTTTCCTTTTGGACTTACATTTATATCTCCTCTAAATTAGCTAGAAAGGTAAAATAATGACTTTTTAGGATATAAGAATATAATAAAAGATTAATTCATGATATTATGATTTTAAATACACATTAATAACCTTTTATAATTAATATAAACCACGTCAATACATTTATCCCAATTGAAAACACCATGACTCATAAATGACCCTAGGACTAGAAAAGTACATATTAAACCAAACCTCAAATCAAGCTAAACAATGAATAATGTGACCACATGAAGAAAATTTTGAAAATATTATAAAAAATAACAAGACCATACACATTTTTTAATAACCCTATGAAAAGTTTCAATCAATAAGGGTTGGTCATTTTTTACTTGGGGTTAAAAATTGGTCAATAAATCAATGAATCAAAGGGGTAGCATGCTTGCAATGCTAATAGATCAATGGCTTTATCCTTCCATTAGGAAATGGAGGCACTTCTATGTTGTAAAATAAGATTGAATTGCCTTAAGAAGACTCAAACTCACACCACACTACACAAAAAAATCAAACACACTATGCCATAAGAATTTAGGGAATACCACACAATAAAAGGCTCAAAATAACACACCTAACCTATTATGTAAAAACCTTAAAAAAGTTTGAGGTAATATAAAAAAAATTCCTTCATTCGACGAGGGTCAAAAATAATGTTCCTAGAGTCATAGCTACTCCATGATAAAAAATCACCATAGGATGGATGTTTGTCAAAGAAAGTTTTCTTATGAAGGTGATCAAATGACTTACCATTCATTAAACCTTTTTTTGTTGTAAGTGCATCACTTGAGACTCATTTGAATGGTCATTTAGCTCTCCTAGATGTCTACTTAACATTTCATCCTACTTGGTCTATTTTTTCTCATTTGACACCTCTAAATTTTCTCTTTGGGAGTCATGAGACTCTTCTCAACTTTACCTTGATTTGAACCAAGATGTGATAGGTGTTTAGAAGCATAAAACTTGACTTATTGCTTGCCAAACACATCTATAATTGTATCAAAATCATCTTGATGTCTATGCTGCTCTTTGATATCATAAAATTCATCCTTGATCTTGTTAAATTCTTCCAACATTACAATCTACTTGATAGATATTTCACACTCTTCATTTTTTTCATTAGTCCACTGTTGAACTTATCATTAGGCTCATGTTTCATTGGAGGAAGAACATGCCTACTTAAAATTTCAAACTCCTACATTATGGCATGGTAATATTTCAATAGATCATCATGTCCTTCTTGACTATCATATTCATGAATCTCCTCCTCTTGGGAAGGTATAATTACATCATGTTCTTGACTACCATGCTATATTACACTTGGAACGTTATCATTATAATCCATATGTAGAAAATAGTTACCACATATAGTTTGTTGAAAGACATCATCAAAAATTACCTTAGGGACCTCATCATATTCTTCATGTATGATATATGTGCCTAGAACCATCTCTTTAATCAGCTTGTATGGATCAAACCCATGTTTATCAGCTCCCCACTCATCAATATAGATGGCAGCTATGCCATCAATAGGTGTCAAATATTCTTGGTAATTAGCATATTTTCCCTCATAATTGATAGTTAAGTTCATGTTTAATGTATTGGGTACATATGCTTCCACATGAAACTTATCCAAGGGTTTAAAATTGATATATACCTTAACACCATACCTAGTCCTAAATTCCATATAGGACCAATCTGAAGTCAAGTACACCCCAATCTTAGTAGTAAAGTCCATTCACAAGCAAAGGGAAAAATGAGGTGGCACATCCACAACCACAACATATTGAGAGATGGAAAATGTAGGATAATCATGAAGGGTGGGCTCAAAAAC
The DNA here is from genome assembly GCA_037957365.1 of Torreya grandis. Lineage (NCBI taxonomy): Eukaryota > Viridiplantae > Streptophyta > Pinopsida > Cupressales > Taxaceae > Torreya > Torreya grandis. Next base: position 5,104,849 of record JARHVA010000380.1, on the reverse strand, counting down.
TATGATAATTCCATCTATATTTATATATATGATCCATCTAACTATAACACTCCCTTGGAGTGTGACTCATACTTCAACTTTAGCTTGTCTACTACTTATTTAGGCATGACTGATGTACTTGCTACACTATCAATCAAATAATTATGTATAAATGAGTCTATAACAATGATTAAGATTTAAAATGGAGGTGGTTAGTCCTTTATTTCAGTTTTTATTAGATACCCATCCTTTGTCTTCAATTCATTTATCAAAACTACCCCTCTTTCATTAGGATGCCTAAGCGATGTATTGAGCTTTGAGATCTCATTTTGGAGTAGGTATATTTATACATGGATGGAGAATGTTTCCCAAATATTTATGATTATATGTAATTTCTTCATTTTCTCAAAAATCTTAATATGAAATATTCCGTATTTATCATGCACTCTAGAAGCCATATCACTACCACTATCCTATGTCACTTAACGCATAAGAGAGGGCATAAAAAGAGCTCTAACATTTTGAGTTGTTTTAATTTACCTGAGCCACATAGGATACATTTGACATACCTAATCATTAAGGTGCCTATGATTTCTTATTTGGACAACCACTTGTTCATTATAATTCCTTAACCACTCTCTTCTTCGATCTTATATTTATAGCTATGGATTTTGATCTAATATTTAAGTTGCCTTCGTAGTTAACTACACATGATTCCTCTTTATAGTAATTAATCAACGAAGCATTTAATTGAGCATCTCCTCCATTATTTTATTCTCTAGTACGTATATCCTCTTGATTAATAGTATTAAGTGTTCCCCATTAAGCCATATAGGCTTGATTGAATGCTTAATTTGCATAAGTGGAAGAGTCATGAGGTTGGTCCCATGAAGGTTGCTCTCCATTATATTGTACAATATTATTTTGTATAATTATAAGTTTTTTAAAAGTATAAGGAGCATTCTAATTTTTTCCATATGTTGATGCACTTGAGTTATCTACCCTTGTCCTTGATATTAACCTTGAAGAGGTGATCTAGGAGCTTGGTGGGACTAATAGGGCTAGTAAGGACCTTAGAAAGATATCCATTATTGCTTATGTTTTTGCCTCTTAAGAGTTTTAACCTATTCACTAATATCCTTGATTAGATCTTCCTCCTTTTGCTTATTTTGCTAATTAGAGACATCATAATTATGCTTGGGGTGTGGGATAGGATAAATGGTGGGCATAGGATTTTTCACATTAGGAAAAAAAGGCATGGGAGGTATAGTATCTATCTTCCTAGTTTTAATAAGACAAATCTCATCTATTATGGTAGTCTCATAGGCATTACGTAAAGTATCACCTCCCATGGATTGAATCATCATAGATATGTCACTATTGAAAGCTTTGATAAAAATAGATTAAAAAATGATGGTAAGTAGGCCTTACCAAGATTGGGATTCTATACCAAGTCTTTTAAAATATTGTGTTTAAGTCTTAAATGGCCTCTTGAATTTGTTTCTTTATTGTAGTCAACTACTTGATCAAGGACAAGTGATCGGATTTGTCTTTAAATTCATCCCATGTAGTGATGGAGTGGGAATAAAATGTTCCATAGTAATAAATTTCCTTTCCCTTGAAATAAATAACCAACAAATTGATGTCAACATCCTCTTCAATGATGTTATGTATATTGTAAAAATTGGTAATGTTTCTTATGTGTTCAATAGGAGTAGTCGCAACTTCTCCCATGTAGGAAGGAATGATTATTAAGGATGACATAATAATTTCATTGTAGTGAGCAAGTGATAAATGACTATGTCCATTGAAAATCATTCTAATAAGTAAGTGAGTAGCAAAAGATTTCATGGAGTATCGATGGGCATTATCAAACCTCTTTGCTCTCACTAAATAGTAAGGTAAATATAAATTTTTTAATGAAATGCCTTTGATATAAGACATTTTACTTACCTTAGGCATGAAAATGAAACAATAGTCTTCAACCAAGAGCTAATGAGTGTTGGAGTCACTAGATATTGCATGAAGGAAGCTTTACAACTTCAAATTTCCCAGGATCAACATTTACCTTTGACAACTTCTTGGACTATGAGATCCCACTGGGCATGCCAAAACTATTATCAATGAAATTTTAACTCCAATGAGAGTTAATAAGTATTCATTCAATTTTATGTAACATTTAAACACCTCGATGTTGTGGGTAACCTATTAGAGATGCAAGTCTCTAGATTGAATGGCTATCTCCCTTTTCACAACACCAAAAACTAAACATTAATCTACTTGATTTGAAGGAAAATGGATAAAAGGATATTAAAACTAATATAATATAGGTTCTAAACCAATATTAACTCCATAACCCCACCTAAACACTATGAAATATAAATTTCAAAACTGATCTCATCACCCAAGGTTCTCCTAACAAAATTGTTTCAACATGAAGGTAGAGTGAAATGCATTTATCAAGGTAGATGAATAGTCAGTATTATCATAGACACTAATATTATTTTTCACACTTAAAGAGATAAAAAAGAAACAACCATTTACACTTAATGAGACATGATAGAATCTAACTTACTTACACCAAGCATGAAAGAGTGAAATGAACACAAGGACATATAACTATCACTTGCCATTCAACTAGGAAATACTTCACACACTTAAGAAAGAATTTGAGAACTAAAAACTAGATTTAAATATTTTATTCAAATTAACAATTAGTATTGGATTTAGTAGGCCTTCACCAGACCAAATGTGGATACATTACAAGTCCAAAAGTGTAAACTTATATAAAGAAATGAGGAAGAGAGAACAAGAGAGGGGTTTAGGAGAGGGAGATTTTAGAGTATCCACATAAGAGTTACAAATAATATGGAATTATAAAATATTTATATAGGTCCTTAAGTACATATGTCTCTACTCTAAATATTTTCTATCATCAAACTGACTTTAGAGTCAGAACTCAACTTGATAGTTTCATCATCTTCTTGAAAATTGCCCTTCAGTACATAAAAAGAGTTAAAAATGGGATTATGAATTATGAATTATATATGAATTATTTCATACCATTTAATTTTACACCTTACATGAATTTATAAACTCTATTGGTATGAAATTTTAATGACAATCATCATTCATATACATAGGTGTCTTGAAACCCCTTCATTTCCCTGAATACCCATGTCTAAGTGGCTCAAAAGTTGATTTCATCTTCTCAAATGCACTCTATCTCTATTAAATTCATCTAAATATCATATCAGACCTAAATTAATTTATTTTGGTTTCTAGAGTAACTCCCAAGACTCCATTTTACTCCTTAAGCTCTTACTAGGCCTATTTTCATTTTAGCCCAAAAACAATGTAAAACTCCTTACGTAGGGAAGTGTAAAGATGGTAGAAAAAACTTAAGGACATATTTTATGACCTTTTATGTATTTAAAACTCCATGCCATGTTTTAGGTCTTGAGAGTGGAAGTGTTTTTTTCTACCTTTCTCTCTCCTTAATTAGGCCTCCTTGCCTATAAGCATGATTTTCTATACCATATCTCTCCCACATGTTTGAAACCACCCAAAATCATGTTATTAAATTTAAATATACTATAACTAATGTCCATGTCAAATTTTAAGCTTTGATACCCTGTGGAAGTGTGATAACCATGAAATGGTCTTGCAACCTAGTCTCATTTTGAGCATGTTAAAGACTATCTTGAAAAATGGAGTTTTTTTATCACTTCCAAGATTATAATTATGGATTTTTTGGATTAAAAATATTAAATACATATAAAATTACCTATCCCAATATTTTTTAAGCTACCAACTATATAAAACCCTATAAAACATAAAAAGTCCTTGTAAAACAAGGCATTTAATGTAATCTATATAGTTATAGGTACAGATGAAGTACATATTTATAACCTACTTGGATCATAGAATAATTTTTAGGAGGTTTTAATTTCAAACTAGGTCATCTCATGTGATTTATAGGATCATCTCTCTAAACTGGTCATTACTAGGGTTTTCAGAGGGTTTAAACTTGTTTTGGTTGTTGGAAGTTATTCGTAAACCTTAAGCCCTAAATCCTCAAAAAATTCCATTGATTCAAGTTGAAATATCCCCCTCAAATATCCCCAATTTATTATCTTATAATTCATTCTTTCCATATAGTTGTAATTTCAAGAAGTTGACCTTCAGGTTAGAAATAAGTCATTGAAGAGGGGTCTAAGTTATTAACCATTGTTCATGTAGGTGGTTGATCTAAAAAAACAACTAATGCCATGATTTTTTAGTATGGAGACCTAATTTCCACCTTTAAGTACCATTGGTTCTCTTTTACAAGTTCATGGTCTCAATAAGTGAGTGAAAGTATGCCTTGAAATGCAGTCATGCATGAGAGGAACTCTAGGAATGTGTTATATTCCTAATTGGAATTTTAATATATTTTCCTTTGTTTTTTATGACTCTTTAAGGTCTATACTATATGAATTAAATTATAAAAAATATTCAACTTCCACGTTACCCTCAACAATCTACCCTTTATGTGATTGCTCATTTGGGTTTGCCTATGAAGTGTTAGGATCTACAGGCCTAAATAGGGTTTTCAACATTAACCTTACTTGTTATTGGGTCTGAGGGTATAAATGATATCTTGACACCCTATAACATATTAAAATTATTTTCCTTTCCCTATCATATACCTTTAACTCCCTCGATCAAGAAAATACCTCTCATGAACTTATGTAGGCCTATAAACACTAATCTGACTATGTAAGTAGAGTTGAATTGAGTCCTATGTATAGTCATCCTTCTCAAAGCCTTTTCCCTATTCAATATGAATTTAAATTGAATCATAACATTTTTTCATAAATTCCTCAAAACCTAAACAAATCACTATTAATTTTAACTTCTTTTCAAGCCTATACCCATTTTACTTACCAAGTAACATATAGGTGGTCATATGATAGTCTTGGTCCATTTTTGGGGTTCTAAGACTTTCATTTCCAATAAATGAACATATAAATGACTTTGTTACATTATTGGTATTTTGTAACCTCCCAAAATTGTCGAAAACACAACATATTTCTAGGCACACATTTTTATTTTCACCTTCTAAAGGTGTGGTTGTAGTGTACCCTCTCTTTATTAAACCTAAGGAATATGTAGGTGCTCATTTAGGTGACTAAATTCATTTATTGGTGTTAAGTATTTAATTTTACACCTTTTTATATCCAAATATCTCTTGTTATATTATTTAGAGTTAATATCTTTTTCAACTTGCATAAAATTCTTACACACTCACTTATTCCTTATACATGTCTAGTACATGGTTGCAGGTATCTACCCAAGGAAAATTTGACATGAACTTGGAGTTTGATCTTATCAAATACATTATATCACCTTAAAAGCAATAAAATCCCATTAGAGGTGCATTTTAACAATCACATAGAGTTCATTGACTCTTTATGACATTTTCAGACCTTTACCATCTTCAAACCTTTGTGTGAGTACTAGGGTTGTATACTAAGTTATATCAACTCTCCCTTATATCTCAAAAAAATTATGTTTTTATAATTGACTTGTACTTTATCTCTTATTAGTATTGATTAATGTTTCCTATACTTAACAATTATCCTTATTCTCAAGATAATTTGTTTTAGTCCAAAACGAGGACCTATAGGTTTGTAACCTGTAGGTTTCTTTTCTTACTTGTATGACTATTGAGATAGCTTCTTAAGCCTTTGACCCTTGATATTATATCAATTATTTTCTAACAACTTATCACCTTATCATAACTTTTGGGTCTTTTGACTGAGCATTATTACATCATCAAATTATCCATCTATATGTATAGTCTATGCATAAAGTTAATTCATGTGTAAGGTATGTGTATGAGAGTTGGAGTCTCTTTACTCATTCATTGATATTTATGATGCCATAGGATTATAAAAAGATCAATTAAATGTTTTAATTTTATCTCAAGGTTTTTGCATTGTTTGAACACTCTCAACCTGGATTTTAAACCCCATTAATGTTCACTTATAGGTTTACAGACCTATGATTGAGTGAGACACTTTATATCCTTATTTGAGAGTACAATTTGATCTTACTTATAATTACTTAGACATAAAACCTTGTCAATAGTAATTTACCATTCTATATTCATTTCTTATTGTGATTCAAGCTAAACATGGAATTCAAACTAATAAAAGACCATTTATATGTAGAGCATGATTTTGAAAGATAAAGATACTTAGAGAATGCATACAAGGATCCTATTCCAAGGGAGAGCACATGAATATTATGAAATTTAGGGATAAAAATTAAATATGTGGAACTTTTAACTCTTCAAGGTGATGAAAATCTCAAACAAACCAAAATAGACTTGAAGTAGGATGATATGCTCACACACTTGAGAGACCTTTCTCCTTTGAAGAAAGCACTTCATGAAGTTGAATTTATTGATTAAACTAACATGAAGTGGGTCACTTTATCCTATTAAAACACTCCATAAAACCATTCTTCTCCAAAATTATGGCATGAATAAATAAGATCAAAACCATACACTTCTTGAATGGATAAGACATAGTAACATGATGTCACTTTTAGTTATTGTTAGTAAATAAGGGTCCATGAATATACAAACCAATGCCACTAAATTTTATATCATTATGACCCCTAATAATGGACAAAGTTTCAACTTTCAAATTTCTCTCTCCTAGCTATACCATGCATTTAATTTTTGTCTTTATAAACTTGTGAAGGAAATGATAGAGGAGAGAGATTTTTTACTGCTTATGTAAGACCTCAAACTTGATCTCAAGCTTCAATATGACTTATAGAAGTCCAATAGACTCTCTCAAACCATTTTCACCTACTAGTTGACCTTTCAAGGCCACACAAGTACCAAAAATTACTTGTAAAGGAGACTTTTACTTAGTTTAGGCATTAAAACTACAAGTTTATCAATCTATACCATCTCTAAACATTATAATATGTCATGTAAGTTTTTCCTTTAGTATTTGTATGTACAACCCCTCAAAATTAGATAGAAATGTGATAAAGTTACTTTTTGGCATATAATAACATTGTATACACCCCAAATTGGTCAAGAAAAACACATATCATGTATTTTCATAGTCCTTCCATAATATACTCTAACTAGAAAATATGAGCTTTGTTCACATTTAGGCATGTCTTTTGTTTTATTCTTTTTGGTTTTGTTTATGCCTAAGTCACTTTTTTTGCCTATTCTCGATCATCTTGAGCCTTTCAAATAGTGATTCCACATTATCCAAGTCAAGTTTTCTATCCTGTTTGCATCCCCCCAGGTCTTAAGACTATAGGTTATGAGTTTTGGGGTTAAAATATAGCACCAGTGCCACTAGTGTCCATTTCCAATGCTCTTGTGTAGGGCCATTTTGAGTTCTAACGGTAATTTTTCTTCACTTAATGAGTCTTATCCCTTTTCTTAACTTCATTATTAAGTTTCCCATTGGTTTCCAAATGCAAATATATCTCCCAAATTCAAAATAAATTGTTTCCTATATAAAGGACTACACAAGGCATTTTATATATAACACTTACTAATTTAGCACACTAGACATAATAAAGAATCAGTCAATAATATAGCTCAACATTCTACATCACACATAAACTTGCATGCTTGATCAAGGAAGGGCATAGGAAAAAGTCATTCTTTCATGTATCATGGATGTTGGTTATGTATTTTCCCTAAGGGAGAACTAAATATGATTTGAGACCCTACCTTGAGCATTAGTGTAGGTAACCATCAGGATAGTTGAGGTTTTAGATCGTGTGATCATTCTTCCCCTAACGTAGTCTTCCCCTTTTTTATTTTGATGAATTTTTTATTTGCATGTATGTCAATGAATATAAGTTTTGGAGATTTAAATGGACCTATAGTGAGCTCTATTGAATTTAAGCCCCTAAAATTTTATTCATAGGCTCATACACACCTGGTGAACAAAACCTAGAAAGCTTAGATCCTTAGGACAATAGTGTCATAGGTGGACTATAACATTGGTGCCACTCCTATGTGCTTTTAGTGCTCCTATCCAATTGGAAAATGAAGGCTAGATCTAGATTATAGATAGTTCCCTATTCATACATCTCAATTTTTAGCGCCTGAATCATCTATTTCAACCTATCTTTAGATATGTTTATTTCTCTTCCTCATGTAAATTACTTGAAAAAAATCTATAATTTATGCCATTAAACTGGATTTTTCCTCTTATTCCAGATCCATTATTATTTAGGAACTAAACACTACATTCTAAAAATAATAAATCATTTGGTGAACTTGACTTACTTCAAACAAATCTAAAACCCTAACTACACCTACGCTTTTTTCTTCATATTTTGTGCAAAAACTTAATTTCAAAATTTTGATTTTTGTACAAATTTTTATGCATTTATACTATTCAAATATATTTTAGAATTTAAATTATTTCAATAATTTTCAAAAATTATAAAACCCTAGATCTCCAAACTAAGTCCTCAAACCCCAAGCCTTCCTTGCAAATTTTAGAAAAATATTTTTGAATTTTTGCAAATTGTTTCCTTTGTCAAAAATATTTTCAAAATTTCAATATTAGTATTTTTCTTGTGCAAAAACATAATTTCAATTTTTTTATTTTTGTAAATTTATACTATTCAAATCTATTTTAGAATTTAAATTATTTCAATAATTTTCAAAAAACCTAAAACCCTAGCTCAAAACCCTAAATTTCCAAACAAGGTCCTCAAACCCCATGTTTTCCTCTCTTACAATTTTTAGAAAAATATTATATAATTTTTTTAAATTGTTTTAATTTCTAAAATTAATTTAAAAATATTGATGTTAGTAGTTATTCTTGAATTTATTTTTTTAATAATACTTGTCAAAATTATCTTTGGTGAAAAACATAAAATGGCCACAGAGGCACTTCTTCCCTCTCATCCCATAGATAAATTTCTAAATTTTACTTATAATTATGACAATTATTGGATAAATTTGCAAAATTACACATTAGGTAAAAATGTGGAAAATGATTTCACTTACAATGATGAAAATTAATATTTTTGTAATGAGGAATATGATAATACATGTTAAAATATTAATGATAAAAAGGTAGATGCATCTTCTCCTCTGAAACCTATCTATTTTGTTACCTCTTCTAAATAAAATAATTTTGATAAATGGTAAAGGTACTTTTCACCTCATTCTCCTACGTATAATGCACCAAATGAACAAATTAGTCATGCACTTCCAAGTTAGCCTCTAGTTGGTGATAATTTTCTTCCATGTGAACCTAATCTTTGTCTCTCTCTCTCTCCCTCTTGTTACTTCTATGTTCAAATTACAACAATATAAACACAATAGAATAAAATTACCAATGCATAGTTCAAATGATACATCTTATGTTCATAACTCTACTTTTTCAAAGTAATGTCTATATGATAACTCTCTTTCTCTTACTTCTCATGAATATTATGCATCCACTCCATCCATGGATAACATAGATGCACATGATATTCCAATTTAAAATGAGAATTTATTGCATTTTAGAAAAGAATTAAATTATTCTCTTACACCTCTCCCTAGTTACATCAAAAGTGATAATGAGTATGATAGTGAACATGAAACTAAATATGAAAATGACAGTGATTATGAAAAATATTCTAATGATGATGATGCATAGAACAATGATGATTATTATGCACATAGTAAATAAAAATATGCATCTCATGTCTCTAACTCTTCTCTCATTCCTCCTCTAAAAAATAATGCAATACAAAATATGGTTTCAACTTCTATGCATGATTCTATTTCAAATAATACACATGTTAATGATAAAATCACATCTTCCACTAAATTAGAATGTGATACACTAAAACATAAAGATGCCAATGGATCTCCCAAGCCACCCCTCACTACAATAGAACCTAGATCCCACTCCTCACCTAAAGATAATGGTATCCCACATCCCTCTAGTAAGGTCCAAGTTACCATTACTTTCAAGGTTCAAGTGAGAACACCCCTTCTTTATCATCCAATTGCTAATGTAGCATTCCCATGGATAAAATTAATAATAAAATTCAATGAATAAATGAACCACTTCAATATTCTTATGTACCATCCCAAGAGGTTCTCTCTTTGATGCATGTAATTGGTGAATTACAACACCAAACATATCTCCTTAAATTGGAAAACAAGGCTTATAACTCTGGGATGGATGCCAATGATCTACATAGTAATCCAATTCTGAAGACATTCATAAAAGCTTCATTTCCTAAGAATTTATGGATACCATCATTTACTCACTTTGATGGAACTAGAGATCCATTTGTACACCTTCAAACATTTCAGAAGGATTTTCCATCTCATGCGAGTCCTTTGATTGTACTAAAATTGTTATGGTAGACATTACTAGGGGAAGAAAAAAATAGGTTCTTTTATCTACTCCCCATTATCTCCTTGCACACATATGATGACTTAGAGGAGGAATTTATTAGAAATTACATAGCAAACATGGGTCCTAATGTTACATATAAAAAACTAGTTCCATTACATGAGAGTAATTTAAAGTTGGTTAGTGAGTATATATTATGATTTAAAACTCACATGCTAAGATTGATATACAAACCAATAGATTTAGAATCAACATATCTTTAATACGAGGATTCATCAACCTATCCTCGAGCATCTACTATATCAGATATATAGTTCTAGCTTTAGAAAAAAAATTAGCATTGATTGAGGTAGATTCAGTTCATTAGATTACTCTAGATTTCATAGTAGAATCTTCATCTATAGATCCTAGTATATAGCATCCACCATTTCCTAAACAAGATAGGAGATCACAACCAAAAATAATAATTTGTTAAGAATGGAGAGCTAGTCTCCCAAGTAAAACCTACAATATGCACTATAGATAACAACATGAAGGCATAATTAAAGTTTGATTTAGAGCAAGATAGCCTATCTATCATATTATCAATACTAATAGATAAGAGATTAATAACATTGCTTTCTACTCATCACCGAGATCCATGTCTCCTATAGAAACAACCACATCAGCCCTTTTGTAACTATCATCATATCTGTGGACACAAAGATAATGATTATTATGGACTTAGAGATTAAAATACTAGATGTGTTGATAATGGCATCATATCATTCACATAGGGGTACTGAGATCTTCATCATGGAACCATAGACCTCATTCATCTATGACTAAGTCATCCCAGGACATTCCTTTATATGAATAATCAATCACTCTCCATGAGAGTAATATAGGGTTTAAGAGAGAGCCTCATAGGAGATCTCCTATTCCACTACCTTAGAAGGTTTGGAAACTAGTACAATGAGAACAACCTTCATATAACAGTGCAATTTGAGGAATACATCATGTATTTGCATACACATATCCATAAAAGTCATAGGCATAGTTGTAGATTATTATTCATGACAAATACTCACTAAGGTTATATTTTATGGGTCCTATATCACGTAGCAATCCATTATGGTTAAGATTAAATGACCCACATCATAGAGTAATTCTCATGAGAAATATTCACTATGACCAAAAATTTTGGGTCTTATCTCACATAGCAATTTGATATGGTTAAAATTAAATGGGACCCCATCATAGGTTTTAGCTCCATCTAGATATATCAAAGGGTCATACACATCACAATATAGGCCACAAGGTGAATGATTATAGATAGATGAACCTTTCTCATATCACATAGTTCTAGTTTCACATCCATTAAAGTTATATTTTGTAGAATCTCTATACAGAGCTACAATTAGTACGCAATAGATAGTATCATATACATATCATATTCCTATAGAGCATGATTAGTATGGGCACTTATTTAGTTGGCCATCAGGGGCCAGATAGTGATATAACATAGAGTGATATGCAACACCTTCATACCAACATCAGTTCATAGCTTCACTTAACAAGGCAATGATGGATCCAAAGGTCTAGCTAACCTTCATATTCTTGAGCCACTCTTAGGGAAGTAATATACACAACATGCTATCTTGTATCAACACATAATAAAAATAAACATTCATAATTCCCAATAACTATCTATAGCCAGAACTAGCTTATCAAAATCTAGATCTTACAACATCATATTGTTCCAATCTAAAACCAAATCAACTTATCAACCAATGTACCAATTTCAAAGTAGCTCAGTTTATCCAAACAATTTACTAATTAAAAAAACCATAAATTTTTTGCTTACATATGATTACAAATCAATCCTAACATCAAAACTAAACTTATCAACAAAAGTCAAATCACATATCCCAAGTACCACTTTACCAAATATATACAAAACCTCAACATCAATACCAAGTCAACTCCTCCTAAATCAATAATTTACAAAGAATATATACCAATCCATTCCAAAATCCATAACATAATATGCATGAACCCAAAATCAAACCAACATCCATATATATATAACCAAGTTTTCAAAATATATACATCATATCAAGATACAATCAATCATGAATGGGCATCACGCCCTCACTCTTAGTCTCACTCTCTCCTCTAGTACTAATCCCATAATCCACTATCATACTCGATGTCCTTCACCTCTTTGAGCTCCTAAATGCCTCTTACATCAGCTCTCTCACTCCAATAACCAAGTTTTCTCTTTCCACAAGTTTGCATACCATCTTTGAAGATCTATGTACTCATCTATAATCCATGTGCTCACCAGACCATAATCAATTAGAGGCATCCATTACCTATCTAGCTCAACCCTTATCTCATCTCTCTCTCTCTCTCTCTCTCTCTCTCTCTCTCTCTCTCTCTCTCTCTCTCTCTCTCTCTCTCTCTCTCTCTCTCTCTCTCTCTCTCTCTCTCTCTCTCTCTCTCTCTCTCTCTCTCTCTCTCCTCTCCTCTCTCCTCTCTCTCTCTCTCTCTCTCTCTCTCTCTCTCTCTCTCATCTCGTTACCCTAAAATATAAAACTATCGCTATAGCATCTCTATCAAACAAATGAGCATAAACACCAAATATAACTATCACACTCTCTATCAAACCCTCATCACCAAATCATCAAGAACATGTCATGTACGCTCTTGGAGTGTTGACTCAATGATGGTCTCCCAAAACCCATTATTTCCACCTATTCCCCTAGTATGTGTTTCATCCTGAGCACCTCCCATTCCACCTATGCGTAAAAATATAAATACTACATTAGACAGGACAATTTTAAAACAAACTAGAATAAGTTCAAACTTGCACAAAACTCAAGTATAATCAAACCTTACATCTCATCATCTAGATCAGAGCAAGATCCTCATACTCAGAGGCATCCCCTCCACCAACAAGGTATAATGGAGTCCATCAAGCCTCACCCACCTTGTGGTATATTCCTCTATGCAACCAACATCATCTACATCAGGAATATATATAGTTATATCTCATGCATCCAAAGGTATCAGTGTTAATTCAGCCTCAGTAAGCCTACCACACAATCCTACTCTCACTAGTGCCCATGCACTCCTCACCCACAACCATGTTGCTAAGATCACATCTTATGGAACCCCAAACTATCTAGTCATGTTCTCATACTAAAAGCACTCATAAAATCTAGTTCATTGGTCATGTAGCCAACAAGTAACCCTCCTATACTATAATTACACTCCATCCACAAGCTACCCAAGGAATCCTTTATAGGGCTTCCATATGATATCATGTGTTACTAGTTTCTCTAAAAAATCATTTGTAGTGATCTATCCTAGGAGACTGAATAGCCAACATACTCATCCATCTCTCTCTAAATGGATGTAGAGGTACCCACCTCTCCATCGGTAATCCTATCAGATGTACAATTGTTATGTGCTCATAAACCCAATAATACAATAAACCAACCACACTAACACCACCATTGAGTGTAACTGAGTAAGCTAATATAGATCCTTGTATAAGTGGGAAAACATAGTCATAACCCATAAAAAACATAGTTCAATACACCTCTACACTATGTGTAATCCTATCTATCTTGTATGCAATCAATACCCCACTCCCATCTACTACAACAAATGAAGCCAACAACATGGTTAACCACTTCTATAAATACAAAACACTTGACCATACAATAATTGACAATAATACATTGCTATCACTACCTCTCCTATGTATGCATGAGGACACACCAACAAAAAAGAAGGATGCACAATCAATAGCATCCACACTCGTGTCATCCTACAAAGTCACACACTATCCACTAACTAGCAAGTGCAAAATATAGTACACATACTCCACAATAATAGTAATCTCTCCATTAAGAAGCCAAAAATTATATGTGTCTACATTTCTACCTCTCACATAAGGTGATAATTAGATACCTTTCCCACTACATAGTGACCAAGTCACACACATGACCTAGCCTTGCCCTATCCATCACAACCCTCTCATTAGTTGATAGGGGTAACAATCTTAGTGTCTGCATCACCTAACCTCTATTGAACTCTATCATCTATACCTCACCCTAAAAAACACCATAAAACAACATATATGTCAATCAATCATACCAAGGAAAATAAATAAGCTACACAACAATAGGAAACAACACAAACTCCCAAAAAACTAGCCCCAATGGACAATAGTGCTACAAAAAGACACTAGCACTAGACAATAGCATTAGAACCTAGACAATAGTGTTGTATACTAGACATAAGCACTGAATCTTGGATATGTGCACTTGAACTATTCAAATTTTCCTAAATCACTTTGAAATAGCTTTAAAACACCAAAAATAGGCTTCCAAACAGGCAAAAATCACATGTTTTAGCTACTTACCAAGGTAACCTCCCCACTAGCCTCCACTTGGGCTACCACCTACTCAAATTAGGTTGTGCTAGGTACTCATCTCATCTCCTACTCTAGATCTCCAATTCTCAACCTATTCAATGTAAAAATTAATCAAGAATCATTCTAATTTTCCTATATTAAAAAAAAATCTCATTCCAAGCAAAACACCATTTTGCCCATAACTAGAACCCTATAGCTCTATTTTACAAATTGTTTTCTTTCATGGATTCCTAACAATGATAACTTTGACATCTCAAAAGATTTTCTCTTTTTTTTCCCCATTTTCCTACCATGACACACACATCTCTATACCTATCTTATACCCAAACACACAACTTGGTCCCTACCAATCAAACCTTATTCCACTTTCAACAACTCACTCTAATCAATCAACCAACTTCTCAATCAATTCAAACTATACCAACCTGGTTTATATCATTATGCCACTAGTCATAACTTTTGGCTCAACCTCCTATATCATAGATCCTATCACTCTCCCAAAAATGGGGGAATCATTTCTACTATTCCTATTCCTACACTTACCTAGCATACCTATCCACTCTCATAGGTGGATACACCATAGTTCATACACTTTCTATATTTAGATTATTAGATTTAGCTCAAATCGGTCAAGATATGTTGTGATTCAAATTAAATGGGTCATTAAACAATACCTAAGACATTTAGAGGGGTATACCTTTAGTTTATAGATACACAAATTAGTCAGATATATAGTGATTTAGATTACATGGGTCATTCAACATTACTTAGGACATTCATAGGGACATACCTTCAATTTATAGATACATAGATTAATAATGTATATAGTGGTTTAGATTATATAGATCCATAGTGACTTCTATATAGATTCAAACTAGATACCAGATTTAGGGGCATATACATTATTATGGGTCTTAGACATACACCATTATATAGCATGACACAATTACAATACTAGATAGTAGATTATAGGCATAGTGCAGAGCACATTGTTTTGATATCTAGTTTTACACATGAGACATGGAATAATAGTTCATATCACATGTAGTTATATAGATTTATAGATTATATAGATGCATCATTGACATACCAAATTTGGGAGTATGGCACAGATGTTCATGTTATTCATCATCTAGGATTATATATATATTATAATGGAAAGACATGTCATTATCTTATTGCACATTTACCAGAGTTTCATATTATACCTAGTTGTACCTAGGCTATCACTAGGTTGGGCCATACGATTGTCTAAAATGGTTGGTCCATAGGATTACCTAGACCCAAACTACATGGTTTTGTGTAAGACAGAGGAAAGACATTAGTTTTGGGCCTCTAATCACTTCTCAATTCTAGTTTAGATTATTTAGTGTGGAGGCATGATATACATTTCTCTTAATAGTATACAAATTCTATGCACACATTCTTGATTACATGAGTATATGTGGGATAGAGGATAAACATTAGTTTTGGGCCTCTGAGCATTTATCATTGCAGTCCATATTTAATATAGGGGAAAGTATTTCCCTCCTTCTCCATGATACATATAATATATATTCAAATTTAGTATAGAGGGTATCCACTCCATGGATTCCTTATTTCTCTAAGCACTATTCGGCTCTCCATCTACTTCCCTAGCTAAGAAGTTGGACCCTTTTTTAGCACACTTATCTCCATGCAGGTAGGTTCAGGTACACATTTTCTTTTCCTTCTTTTACACTAGTACTTAATTTCATTGCATCAATATATTAAAAAAGGAGAAAATATATACACCCAAAATTGGTCAAGCAAACACACATATCATATCTTTTCTCAATCCTTTCACAGGAGAATTTGACTAGAGAATATGAGCTTTGCTCACATTTAGCAATGTCTTTTGTTTTATTTTTTTTGGTCTTGTTCTATGCTTAAATAACCTTTTTAACTATTTTTGGTCATCTTGATCCTTTCAAATAGTGATTCCACCTCAACTAGGTCATGTTTTTTATCCTATTTCCATCCCCATAGGTCTTGAGACTGTAGGATAAAAGCGTTGGGGTCAGACTATAACATCGGTACCACTAGTGTCCATTTCTAGTTCTCTTGTCCAGGGCCATTTTGAGTTTTAACTATCAATTTCCTTCACTTAATGAGTCTTATCCTCTTTCTTATCTTCATTCTTAAGTTTCCCAATGTCTACCAAATGCAAATAAAGTTCCCAAATTCTAAATAAAGAGTCTCCTATACAAAGGACTACACAAGGTATTTTATATCTAGAACTTACTAATTTGGCACATTAGACATAATAAAAAATTGGTCAATAATATATCTCAGCATTCTACATCACACATAGACCTTCATGCTTGATCAAGGAAGGGCCTAGGTGAAATTAATTCTTGCATCTACAATGCATGTTTATTACGCATGTTCCCCAAGGGAGAACTACATTTGATTTGAGACCCTTGTTTGAGGGTTAATGTAGGTAGTGATCGGGACAACAAGGGTTCTATATCATGTGATCATTCTTCCCCTAACCTACTATCTCCACCTTTTGCTTTTGATGCATTTTTTTTCATGTGTGTATATAAATACAAGTTTTGGAGATTGAAATGGACCTAAAACGAGCTCTATTAACTTTTATCCCTCAAAATTTTATACATAGGCTCACACAGACCTAAAAATCAAAATTTAGAAAGATTATATACTCAGGACAATAGTGGTAGAGGTGGACTACGACACTGGTGCTACTCTTGTCTACTTGTGGCGCTCTTATCCAATCACAAAATCAAGACCATGTCTAGATTTTAGACAGTACCCTAGTCTTACATCTTAATTTCCATATCCTTAATCATTATTTGATCCCATTTTTAGATAATTTTATTTCTCTTCCTCA
The DNA here is from genome assembly GCA_037957365.1 of Torreya grandis. Taxonomy (NCBI): domain Eukaryota; kingdom Viridiplantae; phylum Streptophyta; class Pinopsida; order Cupressales; family Taxaceae; genus Torreya; species Torreya grandis. The sequence goes on along the minus strand of JARHVA010000380.1, from coordinate 5,087,163 downwards.
TGTAAATTACTTGATAAAAATCTATACCTATTACTCAATCCTATTACACTAGATTTTTTCTATTATTCTATACCCATTATTATTTAAAAAATAAACACTAAATTCCTAATATAATAAATCAAACATAATAAAAGGTTAATACTTGATAGTATGACCTTAAAGACACATTAAAAACATTTTATAGTTAATATAAACCATTTCATGACCTTGACCACACTTGATAACACCATGGTTCTTAAATGACCCTAGGACTAAACTAGTACATATGAGACAAAACCTCGAACAAATCTAAACACTGACTGATGTGACCAAATAAAAACCATTTTAAAAATATTAAAAAACATAATAAAACCATATAAAAGTTATAACAACCCTAAGAAAAGTTTCAATCTATAAGTAAGTTAATCATTTTTGAATAATACATTATTCAAATCCAAGTTACTGATAAAAATCTATGGACAGTTGAAAATCTTTGCTTGCATGAAATTTTTTGATGAAAAATAGTGGTGGGAACGTTTTAATTAACTTATCCAAAAAAACATGAGGCTCCTTGGAGTTAAGCTTGATAAAAATGAATTAGTTTCCTAAAAATGAATTGAGGTATTTTACAACAAAATTAATCATTTTTGGGTTAGAAGTAACCATGGGATTAATTTCCATATGACCAAGGGATAAATTGGTTGCTTCCCTCATACAACCACATTGTATGATCATGGGGCTAATTCTCATTATGGTTGTTTATTTATTTGTGAGTGACATCATCTAAAAACATTGATTGATGTGGGAGTGAGAACATATAAAAAATACACCCATTTTTTAAATAAATAGTGCCACACTTCACAATGTTAAATTTGATGTCCTTTAAATAATCATAAAAGTTTTGGAGGAATTATGAAATTATTACTATTTTTATAGCTCCCACAGTAAAAAATTCTCACATCAGGGTACCATCATGGTATTCGTGACTATGTACAATGTCGAAAGATCTGACGTAGAGGGTTGAGACTACTCCCATAGTCAAAATGTCTAATGTCAAGGTTTGGCATTAAGGTTGTAGGACTCTTTTTTAGTGGAGTTTGAGGCCACATGATCATTAATAAATATTGATGATAGGATATTGGAACATTCCCATAGTAGATAAAAGAGTTGAGGTTGTAGCCTCTCACTATAAGTGTCAGTCTTTTTGACTACTTTGCTAGTCTAGAATCCTAATAAAGGGGTTAGTGAATGTATATGTACTATTTTTTTTTGTGAATTTATCATGATAATAAATTTTATATGACCAAGGGATAAGTATAATATGGGTGTTTCCCTTATGTTACCATACCATATGATTAGAGGAATAATGCTTATTATGGGTGTTGATTGATTTAAGAGTGACATCACTAAAATTTTTTGATTGATGTAGGACTGACATAATATAAAAAATTTACCTAATTTTAAAATGAATAGTTCCACACTTCATGATGTAAAATTTGATGTCCTCTAAATCATCATTAGAGCTTTGGAGGACTTGTGTAATTATAAGGGTTTTTTTATGTCTCCCATAGTTAAAAAGTATGGAGTTAAGGTTATGGATGTCTCTTTTTGTCATTGAATAAAAGCATCATGGTTCCAATGACTACGTGTAGTGATAAAAATTTTGATGTATTGGGTTGAGACTAATCCAATAGTCAAAATGTTTGACATTAGGATTTGGCATTGGGTTTGTAGGACCCTTTGTAATGGGGTTTGATGCCACATGATCATGGATAAATATTGATGCTGATATGGTATAAGTTTCCCTTAGTAAATATCATGTTTAGGGTTTCATCCCCTCACTACAATTTTCATGGTTTTTGACTGCCCCTATAGTCTAGAATCCCGATGTCGAGTTAGTGACTATGCATGCACTAAAAATGACTGATGCTGAGAGCATCAAACTTTCCCATAGTGCCATGGGTTCATATGTTTATTTTATTTTATTGGATTCTTATGTTTCTAACAGTGTTAGGGAGGCTATAAACTCACACAATGCTAAGGATGCTAAAAACTCCTACACTATCGAGAAGGATGAAAACAACCATAGTATACACATAAGTGTAGAAACTTTACCTAGCTATGAAAATACATATATAGAACACCTATGGAAGAAACACCAAACACCCACCAAGTACATAAAGAAAACCCATAAATTATTTTTATTTGAAGAAATAGGTAGTACGGATTTGCATAAAATCATTGAAAAACACTAAAACCCTTGAAAATGGTCAAAAATTGAATGTCACAAAACTAGGTCATGTTTACAATTGATCATAGGGTTTTGGTAGCTTCTTCATATAATGGAGTTTTATATTTTATGATTTGAGACTCCAAATATATTTTTTGTGCAAAGTTTAAATAAATTCCACTAGACCTATGAAAAATAGAAAAATTAAGAAAGCATGTAAGATGCATGGAAGAAATATCTCATTGATAATCTTCAAAAATGGTAAAAAAATTATCAGATTAATGTTTTCATACCATGTCATATTTGTTAATAAAATTATTTTTAGTGCTCAAATTTTTTTTTTATCATGTTAGTATATTTACTAATATTATAATTAGGAAATACTATTGCTTGTATTTGTTGAGATGCTAATATATCTCACATAAAGGTATTATCTTACATATATTATAGGTGAGAAATAATAGTGAGTATGTTTGGATGGATTTGAGTAGGTAGAGAAGCTTATTTTTTTATAGGAGTGGATTATCTATATGTATGGATTCAATCCATTCAAAAAAATAATTTAAAATGATTGACTCACAATTTATGTTGTTTACGACATTGATCCTTTGGCTCTTAAATTTATTATGGGATAAAACCTAATAGTGGTATCAGAGTAGGTTTTATTCAACCTCTATGCACCTTCCATTTTATTGTAAATTTCATCAAAATTAATCATAGAATAGTATTGTAATGAAGACCATGTGCAATAATTTCTCATATATTTTTTCACCCTTGCTTGCATATTGCCATTGGTCTAACATTATAGACCCCATATGAACCTGTTGGCTCCACCATCTACCTGACTTCTTCCTCTCTTCTTTTCATCATGTTCATTATTTGTGAAACATTTTTTCACCCTTTTTGTCCATTTTTGCATTTCAAAAACCATAAAAAATGAAATATATATACATACATACATATGGTTGTAAATGTATTACTATTTTTTCATTTTTGGTTTTTGTTTCTTCTATATAAAATACAATTGTAAATGTTCATTGGAAGAGGATTTTAATATTTTCCACCTCTATTATATGCATGCATGGATTCATGGATAAGTATGTCTAAATAAGACTCTTCTTCATTAAACTCAATCTCATATAAGTTATGATGCCTCTAGTAAAAAATATTTAGAAGTTATGATGCCTCTAGTTAAGATTCTTTTCTAGATAAGATGTTATTCTAGATGCAAGACCTAGATGCTTTATCACACCCATAAAGAAAAGTGCATTGGGAAAACTTGAAGCTCATTTTCCTCATGATGACTATGGTATAAGAGTGTATATGTGCAATATAAATCAAAAATACACGATGAAGCCTAATTGATATGCATATACCTAAGAACTAGAGCACCCATATCATACTCCCCTATATGATAAACTCATATTCTCTTAGATTGTTGTTCCTACTAGGTGATCATCTCAACAAACATATACCTACAAATGACTCTCAAGATCAATAATTAGACATGGATTATATATGAAAACCTCTACACTTGTATTCTCCATGTGATAAGAGTAATTTTCACTTGAGACCTGATTGACTCAACCCTACAAATCAGTAAGATCTATATGTAATGGTGATATTTGTTTGATCCGATTCACACTAGTTGATGGGCATCTAGAAAATATCATATATGGTGTCACCTTTCCCATCCCTTGTGTAATATTTTTATATCATTTATTTTTTATTTTAGGGTTTTTTAATTACCATGTTCATTTCTTATAGGTTTAACAAGTTATTTATTTGTGTGTTTTGGTGTTTAGATTTAATACATGGTATGTGGCCATTATTTAGTTTTTAGTTTATCGCTTAGGTTTTATTATGATTTATGTGTTTAATGTTCTATATTATTATTATTATTATTATTATTATTATTATTATTATTATTATTATTATTATTATTATTATTATTATTATTATTATTATTATTATTATATATTATAGTTTTTTTTGTTTTTAAGGTTTATATTTTTTATATTTATGTTTTTATTGTTTTATGTTTAGTTATTTTATATGATAAGAGTCTCTTAAGTAATTTTAAATTTTGTTAATAAAAGTAAATAATTATTACTTTTTATAGTATTTATTTTAGAGTCTTAAGTCATATTTTTTTAATGTTTTGAGTTATTTTTATATTGTCAAAAATAAGTGGTTGGGTTTTATTTAAGTCTTATTTTCCTATAATATTCCATTGTCATTTTTTGTTTTCTTAATTCATTTTTTTAGTATTGTAAGTGTCTTGTCAAATTTTTGTTATAAGTCATCAAATAAGACTTGAAAGGTAATTTTCAATAAATTGAGATTTTCAATGCGAGTAATCACATAATTTTAAATACATGAAATATCAGTTGAAACCAACATCTATGTGATTAAATTCTTAGGGGAGAACATTATAATGTTTTTAGGCCACATGCTTTCTCTCCCCATGTGACCACTGGGGGGGTGTTGATAGAATACTTATTAGTTATCACATGAGTTTGTTCATCTATTAGTATATTTACTAATATTTTAATTAATATATATTATTATTTTCATCTTTTAAGATGGTAATATATCTTGCATAGATATATTAGCCTATGAAAGAGTAAAGGGGAGATATAATAGCGAGTATGTTTGGATATGGTTGATTAGTTAGAACAAATTACTTGTTTATAGGAGTAGCTTATATATATGTATGCATTAAACAAATTGAATAAAATAATTGAAAATGATTCACTAATAATTTGTGTTATGTGCACTTTTGAACCTTCAGCTCTTACACCTAGAATTAGGTGAGAGTAAATGTAGGGAAAAAAGATTCACAAAATAATTATCCAATTCATTATCTAATTATCCAAAACATAAAAAGGAGTTAAATTATATAGTGATAAATTAGGTCACCATAATGCTAAAAAATCAACTCACAATGAAAAAATTCATTAAGGGTATTTACCCTTAAGATCTTAACAACCTAAGTAAGATGAATTAAAACCACATAGATAAAACTAAAAGTAAGAAAATTACTACACTAATACATTCTAGGGTTTTTTAACATATAACACTATTTAAATTTTATTTTTTGACTTTGGATATATAAATTTGAATGGATTTTCTAAAAACCCTACCAAAACCTAGAAATATGAAATCAATGAAAAACACTGAACAAGTTAGAATTTTAGCTCTCATAAAAGAGACTATGACATTAAATAAACATAAAAGATATAATACCATGTAAAAACACATAATGGGAAAACCCCTACAATAAAAAAAAATACATAACTTGTAATACTTATATACTTGAACATGACATACCTAAATAACATATACACCATCATACTGATAGTTGTAAAAGAAAGGATACAAACTTGTATATACAACTTTCCATACCTTCCAATGTGACAAATTATAATTATTCAACTTTTTGAAGAAATAAATTAACTTAAATTTGGAATATCAAAGATCATTTTCTTGTTTATAATAAAAAAATAAATATACTATTCCTGATGACTTTAACACTATTCTAAATGATATTTGTACAAATGATTGTCAATACATAGCAATGGTACAAACTCAAAATTAAACAACACACCATTTTATTATTTTAAATACCATCACAAATATGGTGGAATGGTTTCATTGTAATCATCCCATATTTATTATAAGTTAATACAATGCAAACTTTATTCTAAATTCATATGCTTAAATAATATATCATACCTTGTATATGACAAAGGTAAATTAAAAAATATGCATGATTCTAAGTAAATATTAAAATAACATGTAGCATTAAATATATATTCTATTTAAATGTTACATAAAATTAGAAATGTAATGCTAAAATATCAATAAATTCCTACATAACTTTTTCAACTAGTATTATCATTTCCATTGAATCATTGATCAAGAAAATTTACTTTAAAAAATACATCTTACATTGATGAATGCACATTTTTATTAAAACCTAGAATTTTAATTAGATGTGAACCAAATGAATCTAAAAAATTGATATGTCAATCACTTATTGACTATTTCATTGCATGTCCTATTAATATTGAATGTGCTTTCTTGGATGACTGTATTTTAAAATGAAGTTAAAATGTAAATCCATTTAATAGAAAAGAGAATGTTATATGATGTATCAAATACAACAACAATTTAGACATTAAAATCTAATGTTGTGAAAGGCTATTGTTATATGTCCCATTTTGAAGTCATGAGAATAGTTTGAAATAACATGAAGTAAAATGGAACTAGGAATATAATTTTTAAAGTAAAATATGAAAATTAAAAAATTCTAAGTTTAATTATGAAAAAAATCATACTTGGGGATACATGAAACATTATACACATTAACATAATCTAGATATAATAGATACAACTAAACATGGATTTAGATTGGCTAGAAAAAACATGCAAGCTTATGACATACAAAGGGAATTTCAATTGCTAAACTATGTAATGAATAAGAAAAGTTCAAATGTATTTGAAATTTTGCATCATCGATAAATTTTTAAATTTTTTATAATACTATAAACAAATATGTATGCTAAACAAATAGAAACATGCAGTTGTTAAAGACATTAATTTCAAAAAATCAATAGATAAAAACAAACCATTGTACTTATTTTTAATAAGTGTCAACACTAGAAAAAATTACAATAAAATCCATGCAGGATTTTTTAATCCACATTTACTTTTTTTTATTGAGAGTGACCCACACAAGAAAAATGGTCTTATTCTTGTATAGACAAGAAATGTTGTATATAATGTAGGTGGAGTAAAATTTCACTCTAAATTTTTGTATTTCCCTCTAACAAGGTATAACTTATTCAATTGAATATTGAATGCATTGACACTTTATCCAAATAATATAAATATTTAACCATAGTGTTAATTGATGAAATCTCACTCGTACGCGTAGGAATGTTATATTACATTAATAATAAATTATGTGACATTGTGTAATTTACCACTTTGTAGTTTGGTAATGTTTTTTATGGAGACTTTTATCAAATTCAAGCTTTAAGGAATTTTTTACCCTTTGAACACCTAAAATTCAACCATGCATCAAAAGTATAATTTCCTTATATCAATATTAAATATAATATGTACATGCTAGCATAAAGATAATGACAAAACATATATTTAAAATAAATCTTTAATTTCAATACCAAATGATCTTTTATTTCCATATCTCTTTGACTTAAACAATGATATTAAAGTACATAACAAAAAAATTCTATGGCATGTTCGTCATCAATAAAAATTTATGCATGCAATAGATAAAAAAGATGATCCATATAATGAAATACAAGGCTATGCTAAGGCTATATGTCTACTAATAAAAATCATGTTAAAACCTGATAAGTTGGTTGAGGTTTTACTAGGAATTACAATATGCAAGATGACCTTGTCAATGTTCAAATACTATTTTCAAATTATAAACCAAATAACATGGAAAACACATTCATAGTGTAAAATTATATGATTTAAATATTTTTAATTCACAAAAAACAAAAAAATTGTATAAAATCCATATTGATCCAAATTGGGTTCCCAATTTCAATGTTTCAATGCCTCTAAAAATGCATGTTCACAAAAAACTCTTAATAATATGTAATTAATTTCCAATATAAATAGCTTGTGCCCAAACAATACACATATCACAAGGTCTTAGAGTAGAAGTCATTGAAATCAAATTGCATGGTGTAGTAATACATGGATTGACATATACAGTGATTTTTCATGTAAAAACCATGGAATCATTAGTTTTTCTAAGCCTTCTTACAAAAAAAACTTTAGATTAAAAAAAAGTTACTATTGAAATGTTGTGATTATAATCAAACTCTTAATTTGTGTTATATGATAGCCTTCATTCAGATATATTTCCTTAATCTATCATGATATGCTCATTGAGAACCCATAGTATTTGAATGCATCTTGAGGACATTATTCATGACCATAGCTTGATGAAATATAATATACTATGTTTAAAATAAACATACACTATATATAAAAATTCTTGTAGCCATATTCCAATATTTTTCACTTGTAACTCAATACATAACATCCATGCGATCACGATATGTGCACAACAACATGTTACTACTTTAAATCCAATATTATACATTACAAAAGAAAAAGAAGAATTGAAAATAAACTCTATAATACATGGACATTATTTTACCACTTTGAATATATATGCATCCCACTCCAATTATATCTTAGATATTATATATATTATTGACAATTAATTATTAAATGTAAAGAAATCTATATCTTAGGTGTCTTTAACATTAACATGTCTAGTTGTAGAATTTAAATAATTCTTTTCAAAGATTGTATATAAGTTTTTAATATGCATTTTTTTCCTTGAAAACATAAACAATGTTCATATAAAATCATAAACCATGTTTGATCAAACAATGAAAAATAATAAAATGTGATCATAACAATAGAAATGTATTGGATTGATCATGATGATATTTGTCTAGTCATATATACCAAGACTTAATCATTAACATTAAGTAACGACCAATTTTTGGCATACATGTTTTCATTATTTGTTTCAAATTATAATTTTGGAATTCACATTTGCCATATGTATCTAAGAAATAAACAAAGAAAATAATCTTTTATTGTAACAAAGAACTCAAAAAAGGGGATTAAAAAACAAATATTTATGAGCATGCAAAATTTAGTCAACAACCAGAATCAATTTTATAAAACACCGATAAAACAAATTCTCCTCAACATTAAAATCAAAAATAGTAAATAGTAAATAATTTTTTTTCTCTCTACTACGTTTCTTATCCAATACTAGTCTTTTTTTTAATTAAAAAACTATGTTTTTTAGTTATAATAATCCTACTATTATTTTAAAAAAAGGACTAAAAAACCTACCATGTTTTTGCTTATCATGTTCTTTTATTGTTCAAAAAAAAACTTTCCTTAGAGCACAAGGAAAGAACTAACTTCTTCACATGAAATATTAGACATTTATGCTAGAAATATTTTTATCATTGAGGGAGATATTTTAACTATCTATGGCCCTGCCCATAACATAGATACTAGTTCTCAAATCAAAGAAAATATATTGCATATTTATTTGGTTGATGTTGAAGGTTAGATGACTATAACACTTACTATTAGTAATATATTAATTAAGAATTTTGAAATGTACATAGCTTTAGGGAAAACATTCACATATATATAATAAAAACTATGAAAGACCCAATTTTACTGCAAGGAAATCCATACAAAACATACTAGTGGTTTGTAAAAACTGTAAACTAGCACCTAATAGTTCAATTGCTGACATTGTGGACTTACATTGTCCATACTTGGTTTTTGGTTACTAGATGACAATAAATAAAAACACTACTTAATTTACACATCAAATATGGAGAAAAAAATACAGAATTACAATTGTAATCATGCTTTTATTTTCACAAAGCTTTTCCTTGAATTGAGATATTGTCTTATTTTAAATTAACCATGTTTTCTTTCTTTTAGGTTCATCTTGGTAAACAACATAAGAAATTGTTCAATGAAATACAACATCAACTATTATCCAAAAAAATATGTTTACATTTTTGAGAATGTCATTCACAAAGGCCAAAAAGAATATCAAACTTTCTAAGTAAATTCTACTTCATTTATAGAGATCTTAGCTAATGAATACAATATGAAATAGTTGTAAACAAATCAATAGCAAACATTGATGCAAATATTCATTTTATTTTCTTTTTTTTTAAATGCATAGTGCATAATCTATTGCTTAAAACATTGCATCAAAAAAAAATTAGATTGATATTCACTTTTAACCATAGCTACAAATTGGTTTTGGGGCACAAACTAAGGGCCCAATCCTAATAACTATTAAACCAATATAAATAGATATCACTTAATCACTTGAAACCACTAAGTAAATTCAAATAGCTACATCTGGCCTATAAACACCCTATGAGATGAAAACATGGGCGGGGCTAGGCATAACCAACCCACTTTACCAATCCTTCTACATCTCATTAGAATATTGATTCCAAAACTTATAGCCATATCTTTTGATCAATAAAAAAAAGACATATAAAAAACTATATACAATTTTCACTGATAATACTACTTTTGATATTAGACAAGAATGAATAATGATTACACATTGGTATTTTTCTTGGAATTGTGTTTTGAATTTATGTTTTTGAAATTTAAATAACTACTGCATTTTATTAATACAACTTTTTTAAATTCTACATCTATTAAATTACCTAGAATGTAAATAGTCTTATATTTATCTACATAATATATTATTTCTATGAAAGCAACATTATATGAATTTGATATGAAAAACTCATTTTGCTATCTAGTACTTTTAATGCTAAAACTTGTAAATATGTTATATTATGATAAACCTCTAATGATCATGATAATTAAGTATTATGCATAGACATACTTAATAGAATGATTTTCAAAGATTAGGTAAGATTTAGAATTCGAAAATGTAATGATTAAATCAATATTTAATGTTCATGTTTTCATTTTAGCAATTGCAAAAAATGTTACTAGACATTATAATAATCCAAAACTTCTAAAGGGAATGAAATCTAGTCATCTAATGCTTTATTAAACCTATACTAATTTAAATTTGATTAAAACTGTAATATTTCAAATGAATTCAATTCCGATTGTGTCTTTCATGACTATGTAATACAATATAACATTGCCTCTCTCCAATCTATCCCAAAAAAAATATCAACTGTCATGGTGAAAAATTATGAATCAATTAGCTAACCATATTGTGAATTACATTTTGAAATTGCATCAAAATCATGATGAAACTATGCATTATATTTTACTATTGGGATAATTTGGCAATATATGTATTATGAAAAGATGATAAGGTCTTTTGCATGTTTTCTACTCTGTGTTTCTTGAAATTATTTCAGCTTTATAGTTTTATTATTGATTATTCAAATGTTATTATTCAGTTCAATATAATTGGATCCTCATATAATAAAGCCCATGATCAATGCATATGTACATTTAAGATAATATGATATTATTCCTAGTAGTTGGGCCATGCACACAGTTTAATTGGACAATTTAAAATATTTGATAGGAATTTTTAAGCCTTTTGGTTGTAGGCAACTATGTTTTGCCATATTCACAAGCTCGCAAAGGATACACAATATTCAATGTTTGAGCACATGTAAGTTAGATACATAGTTTCTATTACTCACCTATTAGTTGTTGTAGAAAAATTAGTATTTCCTTTTAAAATTATTGAACTTAAATATCTTTTACTTGTCATTTTATTGGAATATTGTTTTATGTCTTTGTCAATGTTTTTTTATGAGAAAGGCATTCATATTTAGTTGTACGCTATAACTTATTTAAAAATAGTGAAACATATTATTCCCATAGTCAATCTCATGAATAAAGGACATAGTTCATGATATTGAAATGTATTTACTATTTTTTTTCCAAAATACATTATATGAAATGAAATAGTTTTTTGTTTGTTTGCTTAGGAAGTGTATAATAAAATCATGGTAGAACTATATGGTCATCCTAATATGACTATTGGCAATTAAAATGATCAAAATTTATTAACATCATTGATTTCACATAATCAATGAATCATCCAAGTATTTTTGAACTGGCCATTAACCTTATTACATATATGTTGTGACATAACTAGTATCACTTTATCTTTCATACTAAATTTATCAAACTAGAATATCTTTTATCTGTCATGTCAATTCATATTGATTTAAGTGTTTCATAACTTTACAATAGTTAGAAATGGATATTATTGATCATTGAAATAAACATAGATAATAAACTATGACACATAATATTATAGCTTTATTAAATCAATTTTGTGCCAATATTGATAATAAATTAAATTACATGTATTATTTATCTAAATTTATTCCTTTAAAATTAATTTTAAAGGTCAATCTCTGAATCTTAAACACATAATGACTATCCAAAATATATAGTGAATTTCATGGTAGACATGAGGTGCATAAAATTATAGATGATTAGTTGTACATGATTTACTCTTTTGTTTCATAGTCCCCAAAAACATTACAAGTTAAATTTAAAGAGTATTGTTAGTTTTATTTATGCCACATTGAATTATCTTTGAATCTTATGGTTTTGATTAAAAAAATTTGATGTGGACTCGAGATGTAAAAGAAACAAGGGTTGTAGTTTTTTCCATTCTCACACACATAGTGGTATCCCCTAACTAAATTTTTTACATTTCTAGTAAATTGACATGTAGTTGCTACTTTGAATGAAATTCTATTCAAGATGGTTGAATATATCAATAAAGGAAACAAGACTAGAATTTTCATAGTGATCTATTAGAAGCCATTACTAAATGCCAACTTTAAAAATCTAGTGGCATGGTAACATTCTACTCGTCACTACTGTAAAAATAATATTTTAAATTTAGTACATTATTTTACATTTACTTTACAACTTTTACGAATGTCTAGAGTAACCATTTATTATAATTGAAGTGACTAATTATGTCATCAATATATAGTTGGATAATTATGATTGTCCCATTTACCATGAACTTATTATGATGAGGATTTATATGTAAATAGCTTAAATATGAATAATCAGGTATGTTTTATAGTTTTTAGCATAAAACACTATGTTTCTTTATTTGACCAATCAATATTTATACAATAGTGTAGTATTTTAACTTTTAATATTTAAATGTAGTTTCACTGAACATTTTGACAAACTAGTGTCAGTAATGTATCCTGGTGACATTATGAAAAGGATGATCCTTGGGATGGAATGAGATTTAGATATTTTCACTGATTCAGTCCACTCAAGACATTTCAAACCATATATCTTAAGGTTGGTCTATTAAGTATGTTTGTTCCTTAAATTTTAAACTGATGGGACTTAATCTCTATTTAGATTTTACATACAAATTTACCAAACATACAAAAGATTTGGTTGAGGGTAATAGGAATGCCAAATTTTTGGTGATTTATAAAGATCTTATCTCATTTATTTTCTATGTAAAACATCCACAAGGGATTTTCATATATTTTAGCATGTGTTTAGTAACAAAAATAGGGCCATTATGATACCCTAATTGTTGCCTTTATATCACCTATACTTTAGATATTGTATTTATTTCTATGATTTCTAGTGTTATCCTTGTAAATTATATATTAAAATTTTAGGAAATTTTATCCATATACTTTGAAATACTCACATTAAATATTAGAATCATTTCTCACTAGCTATTTTGACTAGGAGATTATTTGTAGCTTCCTCATTCCTTTGTTATAATTTATTTTTATGTGGGTTGTAGTATAAATTTTTAATCTTGTCACAATATCCATTCTTATATGGAAATTTTCTTGTTTTGTCTTCTCATTGTGGCCACTTATAGTCTTGTATGGATTTAATCTTTCTATATGTAAATGTGTTTCTTAATGTTGTCTTCTTCATATTAATTCTTTGCTTTCCACCTTCTTTATGCTACTCGTAACCCACTTGTATATTAAACATTTTAGAACCACTATGGACTTGTGTGCACTATATGATAATCCATATTTATTAATAAATGGACATCCATTTTATTTTTTTATCACATTTTATAATATAAATCCTTCTCAATATATGATTAATGTGGGTTTTTTTGTTTTTTTGATCATAAATTCCTTGGATTTATTACTTTATTTAAAATTTACATGATCCCATGGATTAGTATACATATCATGATCACTTCATATTCTATCTTACACATTATATGAGGCTAAGTATCAAGTGGTGAGTATGTCCCATATCATAAAATGACTTTTCTTTTTGTCAATCCTCTATTAGGCTATATACCCCTGTAAATGTCCCTTGATGAATGTCTTTCTTGTTTCAAATCAAATCATATAATAATTTTATTGACAAAATACAAATCCTTACCAACTTATCTTACTATTTTTATATGAATAAGATACCAACCATTATTATACCCTAATTTTTGCCTTCTCAACACTTGTATTTTATTTATTACCTTTATTTATGTTATGTCTAATGCAAGCCTTGTAAACTATATAATACATTTCAAAGAATTTTTGATATGTATATCATATATTTAAATTTTATATTATAATTTCAAATAAAACTATCATACATGGGTAATATAGAGCTTAATCCACTATATGCCCTAAGAGGAAAATACTACAAGCTTATAAAAAATGAGATCAATTGAAAGACATATTTTATGTTTTGTGTTGATGATCCAAGTTAATTATTTAGTTATAAAACATTTATCATTTTGAACTATCAGAATATTTACACATATTCACTAGAAAATATATATTTTTTTAAAAATTTATTTTAGTATTCAGATAAATTCTAGTGGAATGTTTTTTTTTATTATTGCAGGACTTGATTTAATTTAGCTATGCATTAGCATGACTTTACTGATCTATGAGAAGTTTCTCATGTTTTGAGTGATATTTTAGGGGTACATTATATATATTTTAATAATATTGATGGTTATATAACATGTATTTTATAATTTGTTTTAAGGGGTCTTACATATTAAAATGATGTTTATATAGACTAGTTTATTTTTAAACTATTAAGATTAAATTTAATTTTAGATATGTTATGTCCCTTTTAAATAACATAATTTTATCATGAAATTTTATGATTTAGTCACATAAGGATCAGCTAGTATAGAAGCGCATGGAATTATTTGAATAAATAAAAATATTTGCAAAGATGGAGCATAAACAAAATTATGAGAACAATTATTACCATGGATGTTGTTCTTAATCAAGATTGCATAGAATTTAGGTAGTATTTATAGATATTTATTGTCAAGACCCTTGGACAAAAGATATCTCAACATGTTGTTATGAATTTGTTCAAGGATGGATAAGGACTTGGATCTACTCTTAACGTTATCTCTCATTCTACTTACTTGGATAATTAATATATGCTTACCAAAGAAAAATTCATTTTGGTTTATTAAATACTTAAAAAAATTCCAATATTAGAATCAATTATAGTCCATAAAGAAAATTTTATTCAATATAACATGAATGTATTATAGTTTGCTTATACATAACTCAGGGTTTTACAATTAGCAAGTTATATTTATTTAGGTTTTTTAATGAACATTATAACAACTTTGAATGTATTGATATCTTTATATTTGAGCTATATGCATTTATCATCCATTTTTTGAAAAAACATTAGTTTGTTAAAAAGATTCAATTATGTATTTATTTTCCCCAAAGGGAAGTATCAAATAAATGTTATTAGTACTAGAATATTGGTATCATTCCAAGAATCCTTTAAACATGACAATACATGAAATATTTGTTTAATCTAAATAAGTATAAATGGGAAAATGATTCATTTATTACTGTTATTCTTAATCATGTTATGAAAAACATTTGTTGTTTTGTAGCTTGTTTTATCCTGTAAAATTTTTTGAGGTGTAAGTTTCTTTGTAATAAACTCATCTTTTGAAAAATATTCTAAAAATTTTTACCTAAAGATTATTATACAATGTAATAGTATGAATATAAAGATTAAAATAAATTTGTAGATTAACATTACTAAAATACATGGATTAATAATGGTTTTTACTTACTCTTCTTATTCCATATTTTTAGTTAAATTATCTAGGATCCTCACAACTTATTTTTACTTAATAATATGTGTGAGGAACTAAAACGATAGTCTCACATTATCCAATGCATGTTGAGTGTCTCTTAAAAAAAATGTTTTATTTCCTTATTTGTTTAAATATGAATTAAGTATTTATTTACTATTTTTTCAACAATGGTGGTATTTGTTAGAAATATTCATATTATAAAAGTGGAGAGAAAGTGTTAAAAGTTGTATGTATACTGAATGAGATGTGGAAACTGATCTAACAAAGTTGAAAATAAATGTAAAAGTAGAATTCGTTCATTGATTTTATTTCTCTCCTTTTCAATTTTCCTATGTTTTTAGTTGATATTTACATATTTTCATTATGGATCCTTAATAAGGTCTTTAAATATTTATTCTACATTACATACAATAGATGAAAACAATTCATATATTTAAGGTAAATATTATTATATATTTGGATGTGATATAAATCTCATCAACACGACCCATAAACTATATAAAATTGAACATTACAAACCTCAAATATATGTGAAACCAAATATTTTGATAAGTACCACGATCTTGAAAACACATAGCCAAAGACCAAATAAAATAAATATCATAGAAGTAGTGAGCATATGCTACATTCTTCCATGTAGCATCTTCCTATATAAAATAAAAGAAAATATTTTTTTAGGCAAATGATCTAGTAATTGTGGAGATCAAAATCTATAAAATGAGAGACAAGTGGTAGATAAACAAACATGCATGCATCTTTGTCGCCAAATAGAGATTTCAAATTTGATGAGATTATTATCCATCAAACCATTACAAGCCTATTACTGAAGGATGTAAATGAAGCAAAGAATAAAGGTATTGGGAAATGATGATTTTAATATTTCCAAAATTTCAATTTTATAAACATAATCAAATGAAAAATTCAATGAGAAATGGAATGGACTGCCATGAAGTGATGCCATTTAAAGACAAGCACCATAAGGAGGATATCATGTATATTTTATTCTAAAAAGAGAAGGAAAAAGATAGACCAAAAATTCTATCTAAAAAAGGCTACGTGCATGCAAATTATCTAAGGAAATGACTTGAGGTATGTCTCTAAATAATGTGGTAAATAACGTTGGAAGGTAAACACACCATTTTCTATTCTCATCACTTTCTAATTTTTAACTAATTCAAGGGGAATCTCATCATTATCCCCCCTTTTTTTTGAATTATATGGACTTTTTGGTTTTAAATTTCAAGAAGAACCCTACTGTGGATCTTATCCATAGGGGCCTCATTTTTTTGCCGATTAAAAGGGGCGAACCAATCTAGTGTAAGAATATTTTTGAGGCTATCGATATCAATAGAAACAAGGAGGATTTATAGGTGGATGACACTCATTATTTATCTTCTAAAGAGGAGGATCAAGGAAAATAGTTGTGGGCTTCTAGTACCCTAGTTTAGAATGATAAATTTGATCTTAGATGCCCTTCTTTCACATCTAATGGTAAAAATGACCTTGGGGTTGATGATAACAAGGGTGTTGAATATTCCCTTAAAAAAACTCCATACATAAATCATGATCTAAAATCTCCTCTTTGGAAATTTTTTGAAGGAAGTTGAGAGGTTAAGTAATTTTCTTGGTTTTAACAAGTTTATTATGCATGATGGCAGGACCCCCAAAACCCACAACTCCAATGAAGACTCTTTCTAGAAGGACATTGGGGAGGAGGATGTCTGGATTGCTGAGGATGTCATTAAGGATTCCCCTCATGCAAACCTCAAAAGGAAGAAGCTAGAAAAAGTGGAGGAGCAATTCATTGACAACCACACTAGAGGAAAATTTCATAAGAAAACTAATACAGTATCCAGGCAACTAGTCACCTACTCTAGTGATAATAACTCTAGTTATTCCCTTTTTCTTGGGTTGGATCTTATTTGTTCTCTTAGCTCATTTTTGGCTGATGTTTAGCAGAAGTTAGGTTTGTTGTCAAGGTCTCTAACCTTATCCCATTTGGTTTCTTATTTATTGTCACTTGTTTCTCCTTCTGTTGTCTTTTGTTCAGGGTCTAGGACCATTCAACCCATTTTAACCTATAAAATAGAAAAAAAATGAAAAATTCATTAAAAAAAATAAAATTTGAATTTGAATCAAAAATTTTGAATAAGTTATTTTCTTCTCCTATATTTCTATATAATAATCATGGTTGTCTTTGAGTAGAATATTACAAATTTTGGCTACTGCTTCATGTTTTTCATAGTAATAGTTGGAATGTCAAATGTGAATGAAGACTCAAAATAATCTAATTATCAAATATTTGCTTGAGCTTTGAAAATAAGAAAGGTGGAAGTTTCTTAGAGATATAATTTTTTTTTGGAGGTGTTAGAGTTTATAAGTGTTCCAAGTGTCAATATTGCAAGATTGTAACCGATTGGCAAGTGAAGGTTCCTCTAAGTCTTGACATCATGCATAGCTAAATTAAATCAAGTCCTGCAATTTAAAAAAAAACATTCCACTAGAATTTATCTGAATACTAAAATAAAAATTTAAAAAAAAAATATTTTCTAGTGAATATGTGTAAATATGCTGATAGTTCAAAATGATAAATGTTTTATAACTAAATAATTAACTTGGATCAACAACACAAAACATAAAATATGTCTTTCAATTGATCTCATTTTATATAAGCTTGTAGTATTTTCCTCTTAGGGCATATAGTGGATTAAGCTCTATATTACCATATCTCTATCAAACCTGAGATTGCAACAAGTGTCACAATCTCAAAAATACAAAGTCAAAGACCAAATAAAATAAATTCTATTGGAAGCAGGGTACATATTCTAGGTGGATTTGTGTCGCATCTTTCTAAATGAATTGGAATTTTTAGAGATATAAATAAATAAAATGGAAGACAAGTGGTAGCAAATCAAACACACATGCATCTATGCCACCAAAAAAATGTTTTAATTTTGACAACCTTCCTTGTCCTTAGACCATCATAAGCCTCAGACTGAAGGATGATAATAAAGCAAAGATTAAATGGATAGGTAAATTATGGTTTCAATGTGTCCACAATTACAAATTATTAAGCATAATCAAATGAGAAATTTGTAAACTAAATTTGCAATCAATTTTTAATCATAAAATTTGAATATGGTCTCTTATTATCTTATATTTTTAATGTAATAATCCTTGTTGTCCATGAGTAGAAGATTATAAATTTATGCTACTGATTCATTCTTTTCTTATTAATAGTTGAAATATAAAATGAAAATTTATTTTAAACCATGTATAAGAGCAATTGTTACAAGCTAGTTTCTGCCTTTTTTTTTTTTGCAATGAAGTATGCTACAAACCCAAAAGGAAAAAAAGTCTCATGATATTTACAATATTGGCAATATTGAGACCAAATAATTTATTTTATTGACACAATGATGATTGAGATGTTTGAGTAGGTAAAGGATGGTCAACATATTCACATTCATCACTTAAACTATAATCATGCTTTTGTCTCCCACTCCTTGCCAGTTTTTTTTTTTTAAACATTCTTAACACCACCTTCATTCTACATGGACTTGGTGATTCACCCCCTTTTAATAAATATGTATTTGTCTATTAAAAATGCCTTACATATTTATTCAAGGTTACAAATTATTATATTATGTTATTTAAGAATTTGTAATCTTTTTACATTTTACCTTAATTTATTAGACTTAGATACCATTAAATTGAGCTATAGTGTAATAATACATATGATTATAAATTTAAATAATTAGTTGAATAATGAATTTGTTTTGAACATTTAAGTTCCATTAAATATGATGATGTGTTTATTTAATTATGATATCAATTATTTCATCCTATATGTTTTAATGGGTTATGACTTAAGTTGAAATACATTTTCTAGCACAACGTATCCTAGTTATTTCTATCAATGAGTTAGGTTTGCATGCAAGTACAAATTTAATGATATGCGAGCATATATAATTAAGTTTATTTGTAATATTCACATTACTAGCATATAAAATTTAGTGTTAGGTTATATAGTATAATATTACATATGGTTGTAAATCGAAATAAATAATTGAATGATGATTTTTTTTACATTTAAATATCATTTAATGTTATGATGTGTTTATTTAATTATGATATCAATTATTTCATGTTATATTATTTAATGGGTTATGTATTAAGTTGATATTCATTTTCTATGACATCATATTTTAGTTATTTCTATCAATCACTTAGGTTTATATGCAAGTACAAGTTTCATGATATGCGAGCATATATAACTCGGTTTATTTGTAATATTCACATTATTAGCATATAAAATTTAATGTAGGTTCTATAAAAACAAAAATATTTTGGTTTCTTTACGATATATCATTAAACCAATTGATTAATATGACATTTATAAATGGCAAGGAGAATATATTTATAAAGGTTTGAGAAATGAATAATGGATGAAGTGCTAGAATTCACAATAAATCAACCAAGTAAAGCAGAGTTGAATCATAAAAAATGGGTAAGAGAACATTTATATGATTCTATTTATGAATTAATCTTTATATAGCTAGTTATACATTTACATGCGTGCATTACTAAACATGTTATGATATATTCGTGAAAATTCTATATAAACATGCATGGACCATCACATATTTATATATCCAATTATTATTTCCAAAAGGAATTGGAGTTTCGATTTTTCTGTGAACCGTGATAATATTATATGGAAAAATGTCCCATGCATATAAAAATCCGTATGGTATAATGAGGAATAAGTATCTTACACACAAAGAGGTAAACGCCCTCCACACATAGGTTGAGCTGACGATAGGAGGAGAATGGGAGGCGGCAACTTTTTCACACCAATATAAATCAGAGGAATGGATAATCTACAAGACCATGAACACAAAAGATTTAAAAAAAAGATGAAGGCTGAAAAATGGTTATATCCAGTTTGGGCCCAAAGGGAAAGGAAAAAAAACGGCCACAAGGATGCTGTGACGACGCGCACAGCTCTCCCAAAAAGGAAAAAAAAAACGGCCACAAGGATGCTATGAGGACCCGGCACAACTCTCCCAAAAAGGACATAATTTATTCAATAATATGCACACATCATGTGATAGAGGCCAATCCTATGGTTGTAAAAGCTAAATGAGTTGTTTGGGACCCATTTAACATGCGGCAATGTGAAAATTTTCAAAGAATTTAAACACCTAGTCTACGTGAAGTGACAAATCACACGTTTTATTAAGGCAGAAAAAATAATTATAGGAAGTAGATATTTTTTATGGATTTTTTTTTCTTTTTTAATTAATTTATTATGTAATTCATTAAATATTAAATTTCGAAATAAATTATACTATATCAACACATATTACTTGAAAATCACAAACCCCAGTGAGAAAAATTATTGTAGTTATGTTGGAAAAGTCACTTTAATAAAAATATCAATCCTACTACATAGACAATTATTACAATTTTAATATTAGAAAAAAAAATTTATAGTTACCATTTTTATTTCCTTAAGAGTTAGACTACAATCAACTATAAGATGAAAAATGTATGCTTCAAATGAAAATAACCAATGAGAAAATTTAGGAGATAAACAATCATTTAGTATTTTTCAAGTAATTCTAACTCTTTTATAAAAACATTTCATCTATAAAAGTTCAATTAAACTTAAAAACAAATATACAAAAATAAAAAAACGTTTTAAATAGTTTACATAAGTGTGAAATAATCTAGCACGCCATGGGAATCACCCGTCAAGATTTTAAATAAAGATAGATTTTTAACACTAGATTGCACGCATAATTGGTACTAAAGGTATGACACACATAGGAGGTTGTGGATTGTGATCAACTAAGGAAAGTGTTTTCGAAGGATTTTGATATCTTGAAATTTAAACAATAAAATATATATTTAGTAAATTAAATTAATAAAAATTGTGTATAAAGCGTTTCCATCTATGATGCAAGGTTTAGATCCTCAATATCTTAGCCTTCATATGAGAATGATTTTTTTATAACATGCTCATTGGTTGATTAGGGTCTACTCGCTCTTTTTTCTTGGGGTTCTTTTTAGATGAAGACTTTCATAGAACAAAAGGAAACATGGAAAATTATTTATTGCATTCAGAATTTTCTAGTATAAAGAAAAACTCATGAATTTGAAAATTAGAAAAAAAAAATGTCTATTAAAATCGAAAACATGATAACTAATAATGCCCATGATATTGAATGAAGATTTTGGTGAATCGATTGAGGTATAAATAAATTAAAAAATGATTTTCCAAGGATAAATACTTCACTGTGTATGCCTAACCCATTTACAAAGTGATAAGCAGATGAAAGTCTCAATGTATGATTTTTTTGACGATACAACAATAATAATTGTCAGGTCGTAAATAATTACATGAAACGTGAGATATGGTAACATGTAGAAATAATTTGGAAACTTGAAGAAAAGTTACAAGGTATGGTAAGGATTGATATTAAAATAAATGATAAATGAGGTTCACCCAACCACTATCAAAGAAATTACCTCAAGTTTCATAATTATGGGTACCTAGAGAGCCATAAGCATAAGGAGCCTTTATATTTATTCGAAAAGATCATTTTTTTAAAATGATAAAGATTTCCTCGCTTGATGAAAGTTATTAGACAAGATGCACACATGAAAATTAATAGCTTGAAGGTCAATATAACAGTGCAGTTGCATTAGTATGATGAAGAAGAATATGGAAGCACCTAAGGATAATTTTCAGAGTGTTCTCCTAAAAAAATTAATATAATTACATGATGGTTTAACCTAAAAGCCCATTTTTAGGAGGTTGTGATTGTAATTTAAAAAATTAGGGATAGGTGCAATCTGCATGAGATATTGAGTTCAAAATGAAAGACTAAGCCCGATATATATATATATATATATATATATATATATATATATATATATATATATATATATATATATATCTGAGAGAGGTGGAGGAAATATATTGCAATTTTATCTTATTAAAAATGTAATGAGTGTTACCACATCTTAAAACATGGATAGAAATGTTATTGGAAAGGTATAACAGAAGTGGGGCATAGGTCACGATATAATAATAACACAATGCCAATTCTTTCTAAGAGCTAATGGTTGATGCTACTATTGATGTGTCATCAGTGTTTGATATATTGCTCACAAGGTGTTGATGTCACCATATTTACTAATAATTCTCATAATAATTTTGGAATTCTTACTCCACAAATCTATTCTCAATTCTTCTTAATGACTTAAAAATAAACACATGCAATCTTTATACATATTTAAAAAAAGGTTTAAGTAGACATTATTGTTGTTATGTTTAATGTAAACAATGCATTAATTAAACTTTAGAAAGTATATAAATATTGAACCTTATATTGTGTTTTACTTACATTGTGTATTACTATAGTATAATTAATGAATATTAATCATAATAGAAATTTTGTATAATTTTATTTATAATATATGAGATTTAAGTATACATATGAATGTATCAAATTATAATTAATTTAAAAAACATAGTTGATAAATATATAAGGTAATAAAGATGATATTATCTTGAACATTATTTTATTTATTTTTTAAATATTGAGATAGAATAGAGGTAGTATGAAGGATGGTAAACTAGATTGCAAGTAAATTGGATCAAGATTTCGAGTTGTGTTTCCCCAGATGATATTTTCAACTTTCAATCTGTATTTTTTTATAATGAATATAATGATTTTGTCAATGTATTATTTCGTTATTTTTGGTATAAGTATCTAGTGATTATTATCTTTTGTATCATTGTGCAATCTTGAGATCTAATAATGGGCACATAAATTCCAATCCTTTTGTTCAAACAATAGATCCACATAAAATAAAAAAATTGGTCCTACGAATGGGGAAGAAAGGTGGGTTTAGTTAACCTAAAAAAATCCCCAATTATTAGTTTAGTTTTTCCTACATATCTAATAATTCAAATATGGAATTCAAACCACATGTAATTCTCCTTGTTAGGTGGATGTATGTTACAATTATTCTTGAATTTATGGAACCTATGATCTATCCCTTTATATGATAAAAATTACAATATTGATATGGATCTTGAGCTCTTCAAACCTTTTAAGGATGTGATCTTATGGATTTATTTGAAAATCAAGAGAAATGGGGAAGTCCCTTTCAAAGCGTAGTGTTATAAACATGCTTTATATATGATTTCTAGATAGATTATAGATAGATAATACGTTTACACCTATTTCATATTTATAGGATACTTTTTGGGTACTTTTAAACTCATCCAACATGCTAGATGGAATGGATGACCCATTCAAATACTTTTAATTTAAGGTGTAATTATTGCTTGCAGTGGAATGGAACTATTAGACTCGATAGGAATCATACGAGGGTATGCTTTTTTACTATGATGTTAATATCCAAGAGAAAATAATAATGATGTAATAATATAGATATTTTTGAACAAGATAGATAAGATGTCAATCATATTATGTGATGTTTGTTATAGTATTCTATGAGAATCATGGGAATGCTAAGACTTGTAGAATAAATGAGAATGTGATAAAATGGTGAATTACATTCACGTTTATACACACCAGTCATGTAGATTGAGGGTAAGTGAAAATTAACATTATTAAATATAAATTTCCAACTTTTATTGTCTATAAATACACCATTTTATTATATAATTTATAATCAATAAAAAAATATAAACTAAAATTATAGATATGTATTTGAGTGTGTACAACATAATTACTATCAGGGAAAAGACTCAATTCAAGAAAGATTCTCCAAGAAAAACCTTCATTGAATATATGGTATCCAATGTACATAAAAATAAATATGGAGATTCATAAATTCAAATTCAAATTGAAGAGTTACGAAAGAGTGAAAATGTATATGGGTGAGAAATGTTGAATCATGTCTTGTTCAATACTCAAATCAACTATTCAATCACTAGATAATGTTTCATGTTAAAATCATTTTGGATAAATTGGGGTTATGAATACATAATTGGTGTAACATTAAGGCAAGTGCAATGAATTGATATGTAAAATACCCCCATCCTTGTTTAATAATTGAAAGTGGAATAGTTTTATTTCAATGAGAAATGCATAACTCAACCCCACTAATATGTGCAACTAAATAACATTAACATTTTAACCCCAAATTGAATGTTCATAGCTGGATATTAGGCTCATAGTGTAACACAAGGCCATTGATCAACATAAAAGATTAATTGCATTACTCATTTAAATATGAATCAACTATTGAATACAAACAATAGATTCAATTGTGATTGACACATGAAATGTGAATGAAATATATAAATTTTCATGATGTAAATGTGCATGAAAAATCTTTCATGCCCAATAATATAAATTGCTTATTAAATTATGAAATTGTGTATGCATAAAATGTACCTTATGGCCCATAGTTTCAACTTATCGGTGATAATATGATATAAACTTATATGCATATATATGATATATGTGTCCCATATATAAGAAATATAAAAATATGTAATTCAAACACTTTGAAATGAGTGGATATTCCCCAAAAGTATTGAAATATGTACATATTTGGAGATCCTACATCTCATGTCCTATAAAATAAGTTTGTACACCAAAAAACATAATTGAAATATATATATATATATATATATATCACTTTTAAATTTCCTTAACATTTTCAAATGTGCAAAATATTTGTTAATGGTGGATGAATAATTTATGGAATCAACCATTAATATTCCCCTCACTAGAGGTTAAATAAGTATCTTGTATTTTAATCATCTCAAAAAATTGAGTTAATTATATCATGTTATGTAAAAATATGTAATTATGTCTAATAATGTGAATATGTGGAGAGTATGTCATCATAGGATTGAATATGTCATAAAATCATGTATGAAACATATGTAAATAAATAAAATACAAGTGTCATGTATAGATGCATATAAAAATTAGACTTAGGCATGCAATATTAAGCATCACTGATTAATGTACTAAATAAGACTACATGAGATATTTGCATGATATGGATCATGGCACATATAAATAATAAATCCCACCAAGATAAAAACATAATGTCACATAATATAAGTAGAAATAATATAACATAATTTAATACATAAGGCTAAAGGTATTCACAAAAGGGACACATAATTGTCATACAAATGTGTCGAAGGGGCCACAATCAAGGGGAAATAAAATATCCAAAAAATTCAATGGAGTCTCAATTAAATCCAAGTGGCCAAATATAATAGATAAGAATTACCATCCTTTTATTAAACCAAAAACATTAAATAAGCATAGAACATACAAATTAGTCTACACCATTTATGTATGTAAATGTCACATTATAGTAAAATAACATATCCATGTAATCCTATATAAAGCATGATAAATATTCAGGCATGCGTATGAAATAAAATTATATTAATATTATAAATGAAAAATTAATATAAATAAATAACATGTAGTAGTGTAACCTCCTAAAAATTATCCCCCCAACATTGGCATGGCCTTTAGGAATGTAGTAATCATATAACATCTATGCATTTGTATATTATGTGTAATTATATAGACCATATATCACTCATGTGCAACATGACATGCATGTGTGTATTGAAATAATTTTTAATCTACCAAACATGTGATAAATAATATATGCAAATGATGTAATCTAAAATTTATGTCATGCTCACGTCTGGATTTTTTATTTTTATTAATATTTTTTTAGATTGTATAAATTTATATTCTCACAAATTAGTTAAATATGTCATTCTATTCCTCACATAACTCATTGGTACATGGTTTATCATTATGGTTATGTAAACACGTATACTTTTATTCCATTATGTCTGAATGGCCACTTTTTGTGCTTGTAGTTATCTTTTAATATTTGAATTTTTAGTGGGAACCATTCCCATCAATTTCAATCCTAATTGAATCCCATTCCTTTAGAAGATAATGCACTATTTTTTTCTATCTGCTATGGCTTGCATAGGATCTAACCAATTATTTATTAATATAATCAATGGGTGAGTAGTATACGGTGTCATGAATGCGTAGGAGTTGCAAAAATATGGTTTAAAATGAATAGGTAAAGTACTGTGTCAAAAAAATGTACCCATATATGGATTCTAATGGAAATTATCAATATCATATCCAAAATGTCATACAATTCAAACACTACACATGTTGTGGATTTTATGTTTCTAAATCATAATGTTTTCTTGACAATAACTTTTCTTATATGTTGTAATTGTAAAAATATATTATCACACATGGTTATGACCTTTATATTTTGTATTTATGCTATAATTTCTATTGAAACTGAGTGATGAATTATCTTGTTACAATGTTACAACTTTATTAACACCATAATTCTTATAATTTTGAAATATCTAAAGTAGTGATGTATAATTGGCTATTCCATGTCATAATAATCTATGATAATCATAATACAATTTATCTTATTGGTTTGATAAATGTCTCATAGATCTATGTCTAGTAGTTATTAGAGAGATCAAATGATTGTCAAATAAATTTCATAAAAGAATGCTTTGTTTATTTTCAATACTCTTTTTTTAAGCATTACGTGTTAGCCTAAAAGCTTAAAAAAAATTCACTATATTATTCTAAAAACATTATAAGAATCAAATATATATGCGATCTTGATCTCGCCTCATACATTAATTTATAAAAAAATTATCAACAGTGTTCATATATTTTAATAATCTTGGTAAATAAAAACATTAAATATACTACTAGCATTTTGATTAAGATAATAATCTTACATTAGTTCCTTTAATTTGTATCCAATAAATTGTGTTTGAATAAGAAGTTGGTAGTTACCATTTTTCTTATTATATGAATTTTCTCTAGACTCTCAAGGATTGATAGTTGTAAACAAATTATGAGATAGGTATTGATCTATAATAATAAGATTGAAAATTATCTTACACAATTTATCATCTATTAGATTGCATATCATCATCATCATCATTATCATATTAATCCATGAATTGTAATTAGTATATTTGGAATTGACTAAAATAAGGAGATACACAAATAATTATTATTTATTTATAGTAACTTGTGTTGTTTCCTTTGGATATCTCTAAATTTGGACAACTACATCCTTCAAATTTACTTGACTTGACACAGAAACCTCATATATATACATATAATATCATTAGATTGGTTATGATGGTGGTACAAAAATCCCTAAAATGTGATTAAAATTAGTAGCATATTGTATCATCTTAAAATATATAAAAGGGTTTTCATCTATGATAATTATATACACATATCCTCATGAATGAGTTTTATGCATTAGTATAATGTATGTGGTGTAACATCCTTTATATGTATCTAAGTCTACCCTGAAATGAAATTTTAATGCATACAATTTCAGATAAATTCAAATGTAGTGGACACAATCTTAGGTCTTATTTTCACATTTAGTGATATTGACCCAAGGATGTTTTGTAAAGTACTATGAAATACCCTTATGATTTTATTTTTTTATTAATGGTAAGGTGAAGTTTTTTTAAATGGACTCTACCCATTTAGAATGGAGAGAAAGATATATAATGAACTCCCAATGAAGCTCTTCTATTAGTAAAAAATGAAATAAGCATCAAGAATAACTAAATAAGCATGGTAATTTGAAAACTAGATAATATAATAATACTTGTAAAGTGGAGAAAAATAAAGCCAACATAAAATACAATAGAAAAAAAGCAACAACAATTTTAAAATATAAAAGAAATAATGAAGACTCTTCATTGCCATGCTCCTTTCATGATTTGAGTGTCATATTAAATGGTTCTAAGACCTTTTGTTTACATTTCCTTTTTTTACTCACCACCATCCATTCACCTCTTTCTCCTACATCAAAGAAGATAGGAATGGAAATATCAAGAATATCACCTAATTTATAACTCAACAATGGAACCCTAGCTAACAAACCATCACCTTATAACTTCTAATATAATGTATAGTAATAGTTCATACCTTAAGTACATTTACATATAGTGTTATTTTAAAATTACTTGCTTGTAGTCTCCCTAGATGGACCTATTTCCAAAGGATTTTCAAGGATGAAATTTAGGAATTCTCTTTTATCTTCACTTTCAACAACAACTTTAATGATTGTATGTTATAAACTTGAATATTTATACTAGGTATTTTTATTTTTTCTCGCTATGCTTAGATAAACACTAACGAAATGACAAGTTTGAAAACATCTACGACATATAAAAGGAAAGCCTTCATAATCAATAAGTTGGACCCAAGTTTTATTACTCACAATCAGATCCACCTAAAATTGAATCTCTTTAGTAACATCTAAATTTACCAATATTCAAGCATAATTTGAATGTACACTTTATTCTGTTATGGGGACCTCATGCTAAAATTCACCAACAAAAATGACTATGATGTTAAAAACATAAATGTCCAAAAATTGAAGAGACCTATGTTTGGAAGACTTAGCCATATCAATTTTTTATTAAAATGTTTGGTATGGGGGTTGAAATCAGGGTGATAGGATTTAGCCAATAACATGTAGTTATCCTTTGAAGCCTAAGAATATTCATTGAAACAACATTTTCAATATAGCATATTAAAAAATTATTATGAAAATTTCAATAGCATAAGGTCTGATTTTGATCTTATTTTCTACAAATGATTTCCAATGATGTGTGATCCATCCAAGAGATCAAGGAGTGCATGGCATAAACCATTAAATTTAAATTCATTGTATTTAAATATATCCACTCTTCCTTATCAAGGATCACCTTTTAGTGGTTCCCAATTTTACATCGCTTACATTCAACCTTACACACTTGAGAAGATGTAAAAGATAGATGATAAACCCAAGTTTATGTCATTATAGTCAAGGAAGGGATTAAAATCTAGATGGATTGAATGTAGAAAATGATTGAAAGACACCAATAGAGGGTATGATTTTATCCTTACTATTTCTTTCCCTACCTGAGTCAAGGTGAGAAGACCTACGAGATAGTTTTATCACAAGGAGGGATACTATAGTTCAATCTCCAAGTTATTATCAACACACACAATTCTATGTAGGGCATAACCAAACCTGCATAGTCCACTCAGGAAGAGTTATCACATAAACTAAGCAAATGCTCTTAAATCAAACACAATATAATAAAGATAGATAAAAAAAATGATTGAAACCTTAATTTCTAAAGAAACTTTTGACAACTAAGGACCAAATGGAAGATTAAAATGATGATCTATAAGGAGTAACTATAGACACATTTCAGATTTATATGATTCATGCATCTATAAGCAACTAACACTTAGAATAGTTAATAGGGTGTATTTCTTTCAGGGGTAGGGTAGGTATGATGAGTTTGGTAGATATAAAAGTGGGTTGTGGTGGATTCTTTAAACACAAGGAGATTTTAAAAACCATGTTATTACACATTAAAATATGCAAAATATTAAGTAAACAAGCTAAATAAAACCATCAGGAATAGTTTGCATTCATTGGTTCCAATCCAATACAAGCTTTCAAATGACCCCTAAATATGCAAAGCATACATTTTAAGTGAAAACTCAGGAATATTATCCTATCAACTCCATAAGTCTAGGATATACTTAAAGTACTATAAACTTAACATTCGCTAATCACAATGTAAAAAGGAATTTACAATCTATATTCATGCCCAAAATGACTACTATTGACAGACATAAAACTAAATACCCACTCAACAATGTATGAAGAATGTCCCATTGCATTTCATTGACAAGATATAATAAAAATCATAGATTTTTTCAAGGACTCGAAAGTAGATCAATTTACATAATGTTCAAAATGCATAACAATATTGAAAAGCATGGTGGAATTACACTAAAATAGGGGAGACATATACATTATGCTCTCAAATTTTGATAATGGTTGTACAAATACAACCACCTTATCTAAAGAAACAAAACACACATTGCCTTAGATTTATGAAATTTGGACAAATTAAACCCTAGAATGAAAATCAACAATCTGAGATCAACTTTGTAAAGAGGACAATCCCCATTTTCTTATACAAATTTCTCACCTAGAATATTTTGGGAATATGTTCCAGCTAGAACATTCCCTTTGATCATGCCCAGAAGCTCATATTTTTCAAGGAAATCATTCTATTCACTGCTTTTCCATGTCATGATGAAGGTTTCAAATGAATGTTGATATGTTTGGCTATAAACATTGAGGCGGTTAGGATTGAGAGATGATATTCATTTTGAGAGAAAAAGTTATTTTGTCTTCATCTATAACCATTTTGCTCTATTATCCAACTATTCATTTTCCCAATTGGAAATTTTTGAATGACTACCCTCCTCCTTATGCAAGCCAAAGAATGGTTGTAGCTTTGTCATGATTTCATTAGACTAATTTAGCTATGATGGAGGTAGCATGGGATCCATGGTCATTTTAAAAATATGTTTCTAATGGCCCAACTTAGTCTCAAAACCCCTAAAATAATTTTCTCATCCATGGAGCTCTTTCACATTGGCCAAATATTGGAAAAAAACACTTAGATTATGTGTTTAATTTTAACTTAGTTGTGCCTTCTTTTTTATTTTCTACTCTTACCACCAAATAAAATAATGCTATGTGAATTTTTACCTTATTTTTAATTATGCAGGACTTTGAGCTTAAGCTGTAATTTTTCACTTTCTAGCCTGGCAAGATTTTATGATTCAACTACATATTTACATGTTGGTAGGAATTTGAAAGTCTGTTGCACATTTTCAAATTGTAAATTTGTAATTTTTAATTTTATTTTATAGTTCCACCCAAAATTTCCACTGCCTTTAGCTTGGTGTATATGTGGTGGGTATGGTAACTTGGAATGCAAATTGTAAATGCAAATGAATTTTGCATCTCTGATGGAAATGTCTACCACATACTTAGGAGAATCATTTTCAAATTATAATTTTCACTTACAAAGTTGTTTTTTGATCTAAAAGTTCCACAAACCCCTTTTCATTTTTGAAACCTATGTTGTCTCCTTGGAACATTTTGTTTACCCTCTTGTGAACCTTCACATGGTTGGCATGTACTTCAATAAAACTTTTAATGTCTATTGAAAATGTACATTATAATTTCCTTTAAAATAGTCACCTTAAATATTCTTTGATATGGAAATGTTAAACTTAGACCTTTTTTAGGATTTTGTAATCTATCTAGCTTGATTTTACCATAGACCATAGAAAAAAATGTGCCAAAAGATGTGTAAATGGTTAAGCATTAGTTAAAACTAGGATTACAAGGTCTTCATAACATAGTTATATAAATGAGATTTTCATAACCTAGGCGAACACTTATGGGGATTTCCTTCGAGGGGGTAACATTTTGAACCCTCAAGCACTCAAGCACTCATTTTTTGAATAAATAGGGCACAATTTTTTTACAAAAATCTAGGCACTAACACTGGCTCTCACATGGGAATGTACACCCCTACAGGTGTTTAAATAATCACAAAAACATGACCAGGTGCCAATCCCTTGGGCCATGGAGTCAAAATTTTGATAATTTGATAACAAACATCCATGGACACTCAATTAGAGAAGGGCACACCAAAAATAATAGACTAGGAGGATATGATAACTAACACATAATTAAAAATGACAAAATTAACTATACAAACAATACCCAATATACACAAGAAATAAAAAAACAAAACTATACATTATAAATCACTATACACAAATATAGACTTAGTCAAGGAAGTGTTTTATATGTCTACAATTAACTAGCAGCTCTAATATCTCACCATCCAAGTTTCTTGAGAATAAAGTGTGTTCCCCAATTCTACATTAAATTATATTCTCAATTATTCCATCTTTGAAAATAATAGAACACTCAAAACTAAAGATAATCAAAATGGGCATTGATCTTTCAAAAACTAGATAATATGTTGGAGTCACCACTAGAATAAATCTTATAGAATAGTGCAAATTATAAACAGATAGTGATACAATCTAAAAAAATACTTTATTGATGAGATATAAGATCAAATTTATCAAAACATTTAGATTCATGTTCAAAAGGGAAAATCACTTTAAAAGATGAACCACTAAATAGTTCTTTGTAATATATTTTGGCAACATAAGTACCAAGGATATTTCACTTGCTGATATTGATGCCAATCATGGAGTCTTGCACAGT
The DNA here is from genome assembly GCA_037957365.1 of Torreya grandis. Classification (NCBI taxonomy): domain Eukaryota; kingdom Viridiplantae; phylum Streptophyta; class Pinopsida; order Cupressales; family Taxaceae; genus Torreya; species Torreya grandis. The sequence continues at coordinate 5,054,029 of JARHVA010000380.1, read as the reverse complement.
TGACAGGTCAAAAATCAAAGAATTCTCAAATAACCTCAAATTTTAAACACATGATATAATATGATTAAACATTATATGAAACTACTCATTAGAGGTTATGGTATCAAATATTTCAAGATAGATAACTTTACAAACTGAACTTATACAGCTCTCTGTAAGTGTCCCTAGTAACTCAAGTGCCAAGGATATTCCCTTGAAATGGAACCAATCATGTGTTGGTTCCCAATTTTACACCTCTTGAATTCAAATTTTCACACTTGAGAAGATGGAAAACATAGATGATAAAACTATGTTTATATCAGTATAACTAGGTAAGGGTTTAATAGATGGATGGATTAAACATAGACAATGACTAGAAGACACTGATAGAGGGTATGTTTAGCTCCCTTCTACTTTTGGCTCTTCTTGAGCCAAGGTGATAAGACCTATGAGGTGTCTTTCTCATAAGGAAGGATACTATATTTCAATCTCCAAGGGATTATTGGCACACAAACAAATCTGAGTAGGGTATAACCAAACATGCATAGTCTACTTGGGAAGAATTGACACATAGATTGGGCAAATGCTCTTAAATTAGACATAATCTATAAAATATAGATGGAAAAGTTATCGAAACCTTAATTTATAAATAAAATTTTGACAACTAGGGTCCAAATGGAATATTACAATGCTAGGATTTAAGGAGAAAATATAGACACATTTCATGTTTAAAAGATTCATGCATTTATAAGCAAATATCACTTTGAATAGTGAACAGGGTGTATTACCTACAGGGGTAGGGTAGGTAGGACAATTTTTGTAGATATAAAAGTGGGTTGTGGTGTATGCTTTAAACATTACAACTCCTAACATCCATGTTATTATTCATTACAATATGCAAAAGATTAAGTAAACAAACTAAAGAAAACCATCAGCAATAGTTTGCAATCATTGCTGCTAATTGAATGCAAGATTTCAAATGACCCATAAATATTCTAAACATACACTATAAGTGAAAAATCAGGCACCTTACACTATCAACTCCATAATTGTAGGATATCCTTAAACAACTATCAACACAACATTCCCAAATCACTATGCAAAAAGAAATTTACAATCTAGATTCATGCATAGAATGACTACCATTAATAAACATAAAACTAAATACTGAATCATCAATGTATGAAGAATGTCCCATTGCATTTCATTGACAAGATACAATAGAAATCATAAATATTTTATTTAAATTTATAGTAGATCAATGTACATAGTGTTTAGAATGCATAAAATGGTGAATAGTATGATGGATTTATTTTAAAATAGGGGAGACATATACAATATACTCTTAGAGTTTGATAATGGTTGTACAAATGCAACCACCTTAACAAGAGAGATAAAACACACAGTAGCTTTCTAAAAATTTGATAACTTAAACCCTTGAAATAAAATCAACAAAATTGTAAAGAGGACAAACCCTCTTTTATTATATGAATTACTCATCTAGAATATTCAGTGAATATACTCTAGATGGAAGATTCCATTTGATCATG
>JARHVA010000380.1:5002500-5042500 GCA_037957365.1 Torreya grandis | reverse complement strand
TAGGTGTGGATTTTAGGATCTAAAAAATAAAAAATAGGTTTTCTAAATCAGTAGGGTGAGATTGGGGAAAGTACTAATATATGGTAGTTCTACATTTAGATTTATGAATTCTATTAAATTGGAGAATTTATTATTTAATAAAAATAAATATTCCCCCTAGTCCACACATTTAAAATCACTGCTATGATATATTTGGATACTCATTAACCACAACTACATACATGGGCCATAGTCAAAGTAAACATATGCATAAGATGGTATCCAAGTAATGTGAAAGTTGATCTTATAATATAAAATTAATATTTACCCATAGATTAATAGTGAGGAATTAGTGTATATGTTGGGAATAAAATTAAATTTTTTATTCCTATAATTATTTAGGTTGATTTCATATTTATTAGTCACAAATTATATGCATGATTGATACATTGTTATTGACACCTAGAGAGAAATAGTTGAATGGGATGTTGTGAAAGAGCATTATTTTCCATGACTTAGTATTTTCCTCTATTAATCTAAGACCCTCTGATTATACGTAATTTATTCATGGAGTTTTCATGAAATATGATGTTGTTAATGAGGAAAACATCAAGAGGATGACCATGGATAATTTGTAAACATTCCCAATGTTGTTCAATGAATAGTATGGAAGTAGTAAACGTAATGAGATAAGTACTAATATTAGAATATAAATTTATGGTGATAGCATTGGGTCTAGTCATTTAATGGAATCTAAAAAATTAAATATCATGTTATAGGTAGAAAAGCATGAACATAACAAAGATATAAAAAACTTTAATGGTGAGAATTCGGATAGAAAAAGAGGATTAATAGAAGTTAAGAGAATTAATAAGAAGTAATGGAATGATATTTTATGCATAAAACAACTAAATATTGGTATTTATGGGATCCTATAATTATAATTTACTAAATCTATTGGTAAAAAATAATCGGAGCACATAATTGAAATTTTGTAGTAATTGTAGGATTTTTTCAAATAAATTAGAATGAAATATAAGGGTTTCATTTTTATTCAAATAATATAATAAATTTTCATGGAGATTAAATTTTTTTGAATAAATTACCCTATATAATGAACCCTACCCTCCATGCTAGAGTGAAATAGGATACATCTGAAATATTGGAAACATTATTTATCTATGTGGTGGATAAAATAGAATGAGTGAGTTATGTGGTCATAACCATCATGATTAATGGGTAAAATCAGATATATATTATATTATAATATTTTCATATAAGTTTCCATGTACTCTTTTAGTTTCCTCATACAATTATATAGTGATAGGATGCATTAAAAATATGTTTTCATGGGGTTTGAAGGGATGTTGTAAATTATGTCATATTTTACACTGAAATGTTTTTTTTGTGTGTAGAGGGAAATAAAAACATAAGGACATGACATAATATTATATTTTTTAGTTATTAATGTTTATCCAATGATTAAATATATTTTACGACATTATATAATTCCTTACAAAAAAATTAATCATTAAAGGATTTTGTCAAGTAGATAATATGTTTTAAGCATGATGAAATGTTACACACTATTTATGAGCTTATTTAAATTATATAGATCACTTATTTGATTTTTATATGGTTAATCTTAAGTTTATGGAAAATTTTGAAAGTCATGGTTTAAGTGAGGGTCTCCTAGAGGTTTTGATTTTCTATTAAATGAAGCTACATAGTTTGAGGTTCCCTGATATCTATAAAAATGTTTTATTTTCAAATAATTTTCCTTTTATTTTTACTATGGATGTTATCATAAATAGTAATGCAAATACTACATCACATGTAAATTTATTATGGGTCAATAGGATTTTATTTTACATTTATTGATCTAGTCTATAGTGATGTCTTATGCAAATTTATTTTTTGTGCAATTGGTAAGTGAGTTAGTTAAGATAAAAAAATGTAAGTAGATGGATAATTTATCTATATAGAAACAATATTAAATTTGATAGGGGTGGTTAGATCCTATAAGTCTATTAGTAGTCATATATCTAAAATGGTGAAAGTCTATTAAAGAAATCATTTTGAGGTTTTTGTAACATTAAGTTTAGTTGAATGCCTATATTCATAACTTAATGTTTTCCAATTTTAAATATTCTATTATAATGAATAAAATCATTGTTATTTAATTCTATTTTCAAGAGAAATGTTGTTTCCTAATCATCTATTGTGTTACAATTTTGTCTTTCACTGTATTAGTTCATCCTTCATTAGACCCCCTTACCACACTTACACAAATTAGTATAATAGAGAGTTTATCCTTATGGAAGGAGCACATAGATGATTTATATTTCTCACCTTTTAGAGTGTGGGTAGAAAACATTAATTTAATATTCCAACAAATAAATTTTAGGGTAGATTATGGGGGTATTTGATTTTTCATTTCAAGGAAATTAAATATGTAACATAAATTAGGTTACATTATGATATCAATTAGAGAACATAAATAACTAAGAGTTATTTATTTTGTTAATAGGAATTCAATCCCAACTAGAAGCTATGAAATTATATTTTATAAAAAGTTCTTTAATGTATTATGAAATAAATATTAAAGTAAATATTCTCGATATCTATGTTGAAGATTAATTATTTAATCATTCATAGGATATATTCCTACATGAAATTATGAAAATGAGTTATTAATTTAGGGTCTTACACACATTATAATTTAGGGCTGTTTTTTATTGAACAACTCATTGATTAAATCCATGAGTTAGATAATTATTTCTAATATGAGGGTAAGGAAGATCCCAATAAATCTAATTGTTGATGTACAAATTTAAAAAGTCAACATACTTGTGGTGGAATCATGTGAAAATATAAATATATGAATGAGTTAAAATTAAAAAGTAGGATATACTTGTTACAAATTTGAAGGCCAAGATTATACCTTCAAATTGCTAGTTGAGTTTTTTAAAGTATTGAAAATTTTGTGACAAAAGGAGGTAAGTGTATGGGATTACATTTAGGAGTTATATATAAACATTATCATAGTAGGTCATGTATAATATGACATAGGAATAATCTATAGTTACATGAATGTATCTTTCCTTTCTATTCATTATAGTTTGGTAATATAAACTTTAAATTAGTGCAAAAATCCTACTAGAACATGATCTTGGTAGAAGAGAAGTTATTTAAAAAACAAAAAGGATTATTTTGGTATAATGAAAATTATATCCATTGATGAGGATTAGGAAGTAGAAAAATATAATAATCTATGTAAGATAAATTATAAATTTTTAGTGAAATGAAATTATGTTAAGAGGAAGAGGAAATTATATTGTATGTAGTAGATATTATAAAAAAATTATAATAAGAGGATTCATATATACATTATTTAGGTGTGGATAAAATTGGCATAAATATTATTAGTATGCACATATGAATAACAATGGTACTACTAAAAATGATGAAAATACACATACCTTTCAATAATATTAGGATAATATTACATCAATCACTAACATGTGATAAATAAAATTCAGATAAGAACTTAAGTTGAGGATAGTGTTGTTAAAATTAATTAAAGATAATAATATAAAGGAAAAGAGAAATAATCTATTCATAACCATTTAAATTCATTGAGGTAAGTGCTAAAAAGTGAATTTTGATAAAAATATCAAAAAAAACCTTTTTTAATAAGAAAATGTTGAGAAACATGGTCTGATTAGAATTACACATACAAATACCTATAAGTTATCACAATTTTTTAAGAGATATCACATTATTATAAATAATAAATGCATTATAATTTTATATATTAGTTCATATAATCATGAATTAATATGTGCCATAATTCTCATGGACATATGTAATGTGTTTCTTTGAATACCTTAGAATTTTGATAGAAAGGTGTAACATGTTGGCCATGAGCACACGTAAACATTGGTGAAGTGTGGAATGATGTATAATTTTAATCAATTTTAGGATAAAAGTGAATAGTTCAAAATCATTCCAATATTTTTAATGGATTTTGTTAAACAATTCCTAAAATAAGTGAATAAAAATAAAGCATTATTTAATATCATAGCTAAGACTACAAAAAAGTAAGATGACTAGTGGAGAAGATGAAGCATTTATACTCAAAGTGATGGAATTTTTAAGATAGGATACAAATATAGTTTTTAAATAACTACATATTTTAATTATTTTAGATAAAGGTGTCTTAAAAAATTGAAAATATAGTGTAGTTTCAAATTGTGTAAAATGTACAAAAAAACATTCAAAGATGGATTGAAAATGGGAAATAGATATTGAAATTAAATAATTTGAAATTTAAAAAAAGAGGGGAGATACGTCCTTAAAGTATCATATTTTCTATGTCACATAATAGTCTTCAGTAATTCCTAATCTTATTTTTGTATGCTTTGACACTTATTAGATAACAAAATAGTATCTCAAACCATGCCTAGATGTTCTTGGAAAACTCTGACCACTATGGTGACCAATAATATTTAGGATCTTCAAATAAAATTTGAATATGTGTTTTAACTCAATAATACCTTATAAAAACTATTCATTCTCCTGTATATGGTTAATATGCGTGAGTATCCTCCAGTCTCATACAATCTATTTATTTTTCTTATCATTACATCCAAACCCTAGTTGTTCTTTTGAGTAAATTATGATCCTTGAAAAGTGGTTATTATTTATAGTTGGATATTATAAATAAATAATAACTAAATTAATAATTATTTCCTATATTTATATACTCTAAATAAGGATGAAACTAGACAAAGTTCTCTCACTTATGTGTGTGTGTGTGTGTACACACAACACAATGACATGTATAAAGAGTAACACAATGTTTATATTTTAACACTTGGCACCATGAAAATTTTTAATTTATGTGTATTAAACATTCGGTTAGGTTTTATCATGGGACTTATGTTTAGATGTGTATGCCTTCATGGTATTTAAAAATATATATAATCGATTCCTCAAGTTTTATAGTGATTTTAAGTGAATTGTCCAAGTGATTATAACCATATGATTTCTTTGTAATTATAATTAAATATATTTTAAATTTAAATATGAACCAGACATAAAACATTCATAGGATGAGTTAATTCAAACTTTTTAATTTTAAAAATAGCCATTGTGTTTTCATATATATTACTAGTAGAGATAGATAGCTATAGTAACTGTAACTATCCAAGAATTACAAATACTCTCTTAGGATTATAAATTACTTATTTTTAATATTGAAATGGTATATTTATATTCTATAAAGTTCATATATAGACTAGGATTATATTTTAAAAAATTATTGAGCTAAGATATTCATCTAATAAAATAGGTGGGTAGAGAGATAGAAGGAAATTATGAATAATAGTCAAATGCGGATGAATATACAAGTTTATCCAAATTTATCAAAGTTAATAGTGAAGGATTTTATAATAATAAATTTAGATGCATAAAAATTTCCAAGTTTTAATTGAGTATAAATTTTTTTAAGTTAAAATGATTAAAAAAAATATTGGTACCCATGATAACCTCAATTGATGTTGACAAATATAGCCCAAATATCCTATTTATGTGAAATATAGAAGACAAGATGTTCAGTTCAATGTATTATAGCATTAATATTTATAACTTAATTTATATAATTATATTTCAATGAAATTTAAAATCTAAGGAAAGAATTTATCAGATGATATGTGAACCATGCTACCTATTACTAAAATTGTTTAATGTTTATCATGTGATGGTTATGCCCAAAATAGATAAAAATCCACAACCCATGAATTGTGGAGCGTAAATTCCTAAACCAGAAATATATAAGAATTGATATAAATTGAGAAATGGAAAAATATTAATCACACTTCTTTGAACTTTAAATTAATTATTTTCATGAAATATAAAAATTTAGATCATATTTAAAAGTAAAACACAAAGTAGGTTCATATATTATATTTGAACCATAAATAGATTTTTTTTTTAAAGGATCAACCATTGTAGGTATATTATAGACCCTAATAGATTTTTTAACACCATCAGGTAGATTATGTTGATATAAACCAAACCCCAATTATTAGTTGATTGTTTATTACATATTTAATAATTCAAATATGGAATTCAAATCACATGCAATTCTCCCTATTAGGTGGATGTGTGTTATAATTATTCTTCAATGTATCAAACCTATGATCTAGCCCTTTATATGATAAAACTTAAAAAAATGATATGGGTCTTGAGTGCTTCAGACTATTTAAAGATGTTATCTTACTAATTTATATGAAAATAAAAAGAAATAGGGAAATCTTTTTGAAAGTGCAAGGTTATAAACAAGATTTATGTATTCTTTCTAGATATATTATATATAGATAAAAGGCTTACACCTATTTTATATTTATAGGAGACTCTTTGGGTAATTTTTAACTCCACCAACATGCTAGATGGATTGGATGACCCATATAGATGATTTAAATTTAAATTGTGATTATTTCTTGGAGTGGAATGGAATTGTTAGACTCAAGAGGAACCATAATAAGGTATTATTTTGATTTTGATGTTACTATTAAAGAAACATGAGCAACAATAAAATAATCTATATATTTTTTTTATCAAGATAGATAGGGTGTCAGATAAATTATGTGTGGCAAAGCTAAAAATCATAGAATGAATGAGAATGTGATAAAATGATGAATGACATTCATGTTTGAACACACAAGTCATGTAGAGTGAGAATAAGTGAAAATTAAAATTATTAAATATAAATTTACAAATTTTAGTGTCTACAAATACCCCATTTTATTATAAATTTTATAATAAAATATATATAAATTAAAACAATAGATATGTATCTAAGTGTGTATAACACAATTTTTATCTGGAAAAAGGCTCAAATCAAGAAAGATTCTCCAATAAAAAACTTCATTGAATATATGGTATTAAATTTCCATAAAAATAAATATGGGGATGGATAAACTCAAATTGAAATTGAAACATTAGGAAAGATTAAAAATGTGTATGGGTGAAAAATATTGAATCATGTCTTGTTGAATACTTGGCTCAATTATTGAATCACTGGATAATGTTTCATGTTATTATATCATTTTTGATAATTTGAGGTTATGAATCCATATTTTTTGTAACATTAAAGCAAGTGTAATAAATTAAGTAGTAAAATGCCTCCAATTCTTGTTCAATAATTGAAAATGGAATAGCATTATTTCATTGATAAATGCATAACTCAACCCCTCTAATATGTGTAACTAAACTACAATAATATTTTAACCCCAAATTGAAAGTTCATAGCTAGATATTAGTCTCACAGTGTAAACTAGGCCATTAAGCAACATAAAATATTAATTGCATTACTCGTTTAAATCATGAATCAACTATTGAATATAAACAACATATTTAATGTGGCTTCATACTTGCAATGTGATTGAAATATATAAATTTTCATGATGTAAATCTGTATGAAAAATATTTCATGCCCAATAATCTTCATTGCTTACTAAATTATGAACATATGTATGCATGAAACATACTTTATGGCCCATATTTTCAATTATAAATGATAATATGATATAAAATTATATGCATTTATATGCTATATGTGTCCCATATATAATAAATCTAAAAATATGTAATTTAAACACTTTGAAATGAGTGGATATTCTGAAAATGTATAAAAATATGTACATATTTGGAAATCCTACAACTCATGCCCTATGAAATGTGTGTGTACACCACTAAATATAACTGAACTCGATATATAATTATAAAGATATAATATATGAATCACTTTCAAATCTATTTAACATTTTAAAAGGTGCGTAATATTTTTTAATGGTGGATGAATAATTTATGAAATAACCTAGTAATATTCCCTTATTTTGAGGTTATATAAGTATCTTGTATTTTAATCATCTCAAAACATTGAGTTAATTGTATCATATTATGTAAAAATATGTAATTATGTCTAATCATGTGAATATGTGGAGAGTATGTCATCATAGGATTGGATATGCCATCAAATAATGTATGAAACATATGTAATTAAAAGGAATTCAAGTGTGATGTATAGATGCATATAAAAATTAGGATTAGGTGGGTAATAAAAAGCATTACCAATTAATGTATTGAATAAGACTACATGAGATATGTGCATGATATGGATCATGGCACATATAAATAATAAATCCCACCAAGATCAAAACATAATTTCACATAGCATAAGAAGATGTAATAGCACATAATTTAATACATAAGGCCAAGGATATTTGTAAAAGGGACACATAATTGTCATATAAATGTGGCCAAGGGGCCACAATCAAAGAGAAATAAAATAATATGTAATCTACCAAACATGTGATAAATAATATATATAAATGATGTAATCTAAAATTTGTGTCACGCTCATATCTTGAGCATCAATTAAATCCAAGTGTCCAAATATAATAGATAGGCATTACCTTCCTTTTATGAAAATAAAAACATTAAATAAGTATAGAACATACAAATTAGTTTACAACATCTATGTATGTGAATGTCACAACATAGTAAAATAACATATCGATGTAATACTATATAAAGCATGAGAATTATTGAGGCATGCATATGAAATAAAAGTATATCAATATCCTAAATGGAAAGTTAATATAAATAACTAACATTTAGTAGTATAACCTCATAAAAATTATTCCCCTAACATTGGCATGGCATTTAAGCATGTAAAAATTATATAACATCTATGCATCCATATATCATGTCTACCTATATACACCACATATCACTCATGTGCAACATGACATGCATGTGTTTATTAAAATAATATGTAATCTACCAAACATGTGATAAATAATATATATAAGTGATGTAATCTAAAATTTGTGTCACGCTCATATCTTGCTTCTTTATTTTTATTAATAGTTTTTTAGATTTTATAAATTTATTTTATCTTGAATCAGTTAAATATCTCATAATAATCATCACATAACTCATTGTTACATGGTTTATCATTAAGGTAATGTAAACACATAAAATTTTATTCCATTATGTCTGAATAGCCACATTTTATGCTTGTAGTTATTTTCATAGATTTGAATTTTTAATGGAACCATTCCCATCATGTTCATGTTAGAGTATTCCATGTATTTACTCATGTTTTCTAGTGTCTTTAAATTTATTTTTTATTGTATTGGGTTATTTTTTTATCCCACATTTGTTAGAATAGCTAGGTTTCTATTTTGCCTTGCCTATATAAGCAAGTGCTTTGTATTATCTTTTTATCATTTTCATATTCTGAATATAGTAGCAATTGTGATGTTATTTATTGTGAACACTTCTGATCTTGGCCTCATGGAATGTTGTTACCATTCCTAACATGGTACTAGAGCCTTTAATAAGTTCCAACCATCCAAGCTTGTAATTCAAAGAGAAGATCTTGGTGCCTCCATTGGATTTGTTTCCTTGTTTTTCATGTTTAGTTTCAGATCTAAGCTAAGTTTTTCTTTTTTTTTTTTCTAAAGATCTAAAAACTTGCTTGTATTCAAGAGAATAGAGATCTTATTAGCATATTTTTTTTAATCCAAGGCATTGAATTTTTTTGTTTGGAGAGAAGATTTTTTGCAAGGTATTCAGTTTCTCCTGGACAACAACTCATTGAGATCAAATTTTGTGTTTTGGCATAATTTTTCCAAGCTTGGTGTTATTTTTTTATTTCTAGACCTTATCAAAAATATTTATTGAGATTCTTGGCATCCTAGATTTTCATGTAGTTATAGTTTAGATCTATTCTTTCTATTACAAGAGAGTGGCATCATAATTTTTTAGGCAATTTTTTCCTACTGAGCATTGATTTTTATTAATATTGGAGTCATTCTTTAATAGGGGTGTTGGAATGAATTGATATGAATTGAAGGAATTAACATATATATTTTGTTCCTTTTCCTTTACATTGTCTTTAGCTATCCAGCAGATTGACCATCTAAAATTGCCTAGGCATTGAAAATTTTTCTTCTGGAGAGAAAGGCATTGGAGTTTGTCTTTTTTATTTTTTTCTAGATCTTCTATATTTATCATAGAAATCTATTTGAAAAAAATATATATCATTGGATCTTTGTTATAATATCTAAAAATAATCATAGTGCAGAGTGGCATTTCATTTAGAACTGTTCTTTTTTCGTAAAGCGTTGTAAATTCTTTGACTTTTCTCTACACATCAGATCTTGGCATCATTATCTATCAATATTAGATTTGTTTTTTATTTCAAGAAGATGGAGAACTGATAATTATCTATTTTATTGTAGTGATTATCACCTATAGTGTTGGAATATTTACTCATTGGCATCATCTTCTTTTCAAATGCATTGAGTTCTGCTAGAAATAAAAAATGCATACTTTTCTCTTGATTTTTTCAAGATCTGATTGTTGGCTAGGGAAGGCATATAAATTGAGGCATTACAACTTGAAATACCAATGCCTGGTGTCTTCCATTCTTGTTATTTCTAGCTACGTTTAATTTTGAGTAGAAAGTGGCACTACTTTTTACTTTGGTGGTGGAAAAGAGGAATTTGGCTTTTCAAATTTGAGTCTGAGCCATTGGATACGCCTAATGCCTAATATCTCTATTCTTCTTTCCAGCTATTATTTTGGAGTTTCGATTTAGATTTGATCTAAAAAAAAAACTATTCATTTTTTCTTTAGAAATTAATTATTTTTATTTTTTAAGCTGTATTTTCTCAAAAGAAGTAAAACCTAATTGCACACATCCTACGGTAAATTGGAAAAAAAATTCACTTTATTTGACTTTTATAAGTTCATGGTGAAATTATAGTTATAAATAGTGGTTGTATACCCATGTTTTTTTTATTTGGCCTCCAAAATCAAAATGCAATGTTTTTAAATTATTTTGACCCATTTTTATGGGAAATCAGAATGCTTATAACTTTTGTGTGGTAACTCAAATTTGAGTTCTATTTTTTCAAAAGTGCATATTTTTTTATTCTCTATCATATAGTTTCATAAAATTGTAAAAACACACTAATTTTATAATGTGCCAAATTTAGGGTGTCCTATAATACATCTTTTTTTTTTGTGGGGGTGGGGGGGGGGGGGGTTGTCTCGGTGCCAATTTTTGTGCACCCTTTGCATTCTTTCTGCTCTTGGTGATTGGTTGGCATGGCTTCTAAATCTAGAATTGATCATTGTGATATGTTAACTACACACAATTACCACACATTGAGACCCAAAATAGAGATAATTATTGATTCCAAAGGATTATGGTCCCTAATGAATGAAACACAAACACAATTCAAAAGGGAGTTTGAAAAATTTTAGCACCACTGTAAGTTTGAAGAATGTATGAGCCTAATTGGGAGTTATGTGAGTGAGAGTGTTATGTTTCACTTTGATGGGAGTGACACTCCATTTAAAATGTGGATTAAGTTACAAGGGTTTCTCAGGAAGGTAGACCACATGCAAGCCATGCAAATTAAAGTGGAGCTCACTTCACTAAACCCAGATGACTTGGCTTCTATTGTAGATTATGTCACAAATCTTAATCATTTATTGACAAATTTTAAGGGGAGTGGTCTAGATAAAAAGGATGAAGAATGTGTCTACTTAATATTGTCAATGTTGAGTGGCCCTTTCCAAATATTTTCCTCTACCTTTTTCTCTAGTATGGATGCCTTAGGTATGGCATTCAAAATACCTAATATTGAGTTTTTTAGTTAGAGACTCACTAGGGAGGAATCCAAATTATCTCACCTTGAGTCTTTTAACTCTTATAAAACATTAATGGCATCATTTATTAATTCTAAGGGAAAATCTAAGGTTAAAATGAAAAACACTCCTCCTTCACCTCAAAATGCATCTAAGACCCCCAACACCAATGCACCTAATCCCAAGAACACTTCTACATATAAATCCAAACCATCTTCCAAATCCAAGCATAAGTCTAACATATCTTGCACCTATTTTGGGGAGCCTAATCATGAACAGTCTTAATGTTTCAAGAGAATGTAAGACTTAGAGGATGTCTCTAGGAAACAAAAGATATCTATCTCATATCCTTCTCTATCTCATGAGCATGGGAAATCACTTAATGTTGTCAGGAGATCACAGTCACCTATTTCAGTTAGTTGGGTTATAGATTTTGGTGGTTCACACCATATTACTTCTTCCAAGGAGTCTTTTACATGTCTTGGTTTGAGTCCCACTTCCAACATTGAGGGTGGATATTACTCCATTTCTGTTAAGGGGAAAGGTGACATACAAATATATGGTAGTTGCATCAATGATGTATTATATGTTCTAGACATCACTAACAATCTACTTTTAGTTTATCAAATTTTTCACTCTGGTCAAGGTAAGATAGTGACATTCACACCATAGGTTGCTGAAGTTCAAGATTTGTTAGAGCCACATACACTCATTACACAGGGTGTTGTTGATCATAGTTTTTGACTTTATTCTTTTGAGGTTTTTGATGATACTTATCTAGGGATGTGTTTAGTTTCTCAAGTATATTCTAAGAGTTAGCTTTGGCATGATATATTTGAACACCTAAACTATAAATATTTGAAAGAGTTGAGCACTCACAACATGTTAGAGGGTATTCCTATAATTTCATGTCTTGATCAAGTCTACCCTGGTTATGCATTGGGGAAACAACACCAAGATCCATTTCCTAAGGGGATGTCCATGAGAGCTTATTCACCACTTGAGCTTATGCATAGTGATTTGATGGTCTTTCCTACTCCTTTCAATAGAGCTAAGTATTCACTTACCTTCATTGATAACTTCTCAAGGTATAATTGGGTTTACTTTATGAATTACAAAAGTGATGTCTTTGCTCACTCAAAGTCTTTAAAGCTTTGGTAGAGAAATAGTCATTGATATTCATCAAGAAGCTTTGTATAGATAATGTAGGGAGTACTTCAGTCTAAAGTTCACTAATTTTTTAGCAACCCATGATATTTTTCACCAACATTCTATTGCACACACTCCATATTATAATGGATTAGTAGAGATGAAGAACCAAAATTATAAGGATATGGATAACTTCATGATGTATTCATGGGATTTAACTCCTATCTATTAGTCATAACAATTTAATTGTGCAAACTACATTTAGAATCACACAACACATCAAACATTTGAGCATATAAATCTAGAGGAGGATTTGTTTAGATCCAAGATTGATGTCTCATTTTTTCAAGTCCTTGGGATCCATGTTTGGGTGTTTTTACCAAAGAAGAAAAGGAAAGCATTAGACAAGAAAAGAAAACCATTAGACTTTGTAGTGTATTGCGTGGACATGAGAGCTTAACATATTTTAGACCTTGGTACTCATGATGTTCATTTTCAAACACATGTACACATTGATGATCATTTCACATCTCATGACTCTTCATCTTCTTCCATGCCTTATTCTTCTTTCTATGATTCACCTCCTCTTGAGGATTAATTATTTGAGGAGTTAGTTTAAGAGATTCTTGAGGAGGTTATAGAAGATGAGGATCTTGTTCACATTGATGTTGCCATAATGCCTAGGTGGGATCACACTATAGTTGTTGAGATAGCACCATTAATACAAGATCTTACACCCATTCGACATCATCATGCACATTCTACAAGCACTAGACTTTTATGTCATGCATTCTCAAGGGATTCATAGTATTTTTACTAGGCTCATGAGATACAAGAGTGGGGTGATGTGATGATAGATGAGTATTATTCATTGATAAAGAATTACACTTGGTATTTGGTCACTCTTCCTAAGAGAATGATGTTGGTTAGGTGAAAATGGATTGACTACACTAAGTATGTTGCTGATGGGTCAATTGACAAGTATAAAGCATATCTTGTTACAAAGAGGTTTTTGTAAGTCAAAGGTATTGAATATTTTGAGACTTTTCCACCAATTACCAAGATGGATTATATTCAACTTGTACTTTCTCTTGCTACATCACAGGGTTGGCTAGTATATCAGATGGATGTGAAGAATGCTTTCTTGCATGGAGACTTGCATGAGGAAATCTATATGGAACAACTTCCTAGGTTTGTTTACAATTCTTCTCTTGTTTATCAACTTAGGAGGTCTCTTTATGGTCTCAAACAAGATGCTTAGGCTTGGTATGAGAATATGGATTCATTTCTTCTCTTGACTAGCTTTGTTCACTACCATTCTGATCCCACAATGTATATTTAGTGTATTAAAGAGGACATTATTATTCTAGTTTTGTATTTATTATCTACTTCTCATAGGTAGCTCATCATCTTAGATCCAAACTATTTATTAGGCACTTTTAGTATAGTTTGACATGATAGATTTTGGTCTTTTGCACTTCTTCCTTGATTTATATATTTCATATTCAGATACAAGAATTTATTTGAGTCAGCAAAAGTACACCTTTGATCTTCTTCAACATTTTGGCATGGTTGATTGCAAGCCAAGTCTTATTCCTTTTCAGTCTAGAGTGACTCTCACTAACTATTGTACTACTCCACATTGTGATCCTACATTATATAGGTAATTGGTTGGGAGTCTTATGTATTTGACCCATACTAGCCCTAACATTTCATTTGTAGTTGAGCTTGTATCTAGGTTTGCACATGACCCTCATGATAGTCATTGGTAGGCTACCAAGAGGATTTTTAGATATTTATGAGGCACTACTCATTTTAGATTACATTACACTAGGGATTCTAATAATTTGATTTACTAGAGTGATTTAGATTGGGTAGGTTCTCTTGATTATAGTTATTCCACTTTTGGCTACATTTTTTTATCTTGGTTCTTTAGCTATTGCTTGGTTGTGTAAGAAGAAATAAGCTATTGCAATTTAATATATAGAGGTTAAGTATAGGGTAGTAGTTATAGTGAGTCAATAGGTTCTTTAGCTTCATTAGTTATTGATAGAGTTTGGTTTCATGTAGGATTCACCCACTATATTTTGGTGTGACAACCAAAGTGCAATTCACATATCTTGCAACCCAGTTGAGCATCAGTAGACCAAGCACATTGAGGTTCATATGCACTTCATTCATCACCACATTCATGATGGCATCCTTAGCTTGGAGTATATTCCAACTTAGCAACAGGTTGAAAATATCTTCACAAAGCCTTTTGCATCACCTGATTTCCTTAAGTTATGTGACATGCTTGGAATTTTATAAGTTGTCCTTGGGGGGTGTTCATGAGCACATCTTTCATCTTCATTTCATAGATACATATTATACATGATTACCTTATCAGGCCTCACTGTTGGGACTCATTATATGAATATGCCACCTTTTTAGCTTTTGTTAATCCCTAACTTGACTTTAGAGGGGTTGTTAGATTATTTTATGTTTTTATTCATGTTTTATAGTGTCCTTCTAGCTATTTTGTGTTCTAGTGGGTTATTGTTCTATCCCACATTTGTTAGAATAGCTAGTTTGCCTTGCCTATATAAGAAAATTCTTTGTATTATCTTTTCATCATTCTCATATTCTGAATATAGTAGCTATTGTGATGTTATTTATTTTGAACACTTTTGATCTTATCCTCATAAATTTGTTGCCATTCCTAACAGTTCAATCCTAATTGAATTTCATTCCTCTAGAAAATAATTCACTATTTTGTTTTATCCACTATGACTTGCATAGGATCTAACAAATTATTTTCTAATATATTAAATGAGTGAGTATTATATAGTGTCATAAATGTGTGATCTTAAAAAAAATGGACTAAAATTAATAGGTAGTAATGTGTCCAAAAAATGTACCCATATATTGAATCTATTGGAAATTATCAATATCATATCCAAAATGTCATAAGAATCAAACATTGCACATGTTGGGTATTTTATATTTCTAAATCAGAATGTTTTCTTGATAATAAATTTTCATATATGTTTCAAGTGTCAAAATATCTTATCACACATGGTTGTGACCTTTATATGTTGTATTTGTGTTATGATTTTGATGCATAAAAAATATGCCAACTTTTAGAGGCCATAACTTTTGATCCGTAGATCTGTTTAATCTCTTCCATGCACCAAAATAATCATCTCAAAATTTATGTTTCTTCCCTAGGATGATATTTATACTAATAGGCATTTTTTCAAAAACCATGGAGGCCAAGCAAGACCATCTGAGGGTCCAAAATTATCTTTTATTAATTTTTTTGGAATTTGCTATTTTTAGAAATTGTATATTTTTATGACTAGATGTGAACATCAATTAAAATTATTACAATGCTATAATTTTAGTGTTTAGAGTATTTCAAGAGACTTTTAGAGCTGCATGCACTTGCATGCAAAAATTACTAAAAATAATAGTTGTTAAAAATAAAAGTTTTTTAGATTTTAGTTTTTTTTTTAAATTTTGTATGTCAACTCTAATTATAAGTTAAGGATTATTTAAGAATGGGTTGGGTTCCAATTATTTTAATTCAATCAATACGAATCAATTCTATGTATTTTTTAAGATATTGGCCTTATTGGTAATTTTATTGCCTTTGTAGTTTTTGGTTTCATTATCTGGTATCAGATCAAGGTTGAATCTTGGAGGAGTATGAAATGGCAAGAGGATGATGAGGTATTGTATAGATGAACTAGATTATATAAAATCTTTAGAGGCTAGTGCAAAAATTAACAGAGGTTATCACCAATAGAGAAGAAGATAAGGTGGTGATGAATGGCTACAATCAAACGTTTTTAAAATAAGATGCACTTCAAGTGGAGAGGTATGCAAAGTAATTATAGATGGTGGTAGTTGTGAAAATATTGTTTCTAAATAAATTATAGAGAAACTAAATTTGAAATATGAAAATCATCCTAATCCTTATCGAATTTCATGGTTTAAGAAAGGGAGTGAGGTTATAGTAGATAAAATGTGCTTAATCAAGTTTTCTATAAGAAAAACTTATAATGATGAGATATGGTATGATGTTATTCTAATGGATGCATGCCATTTATTCTTGGGAAACTATGGAAATTTGATAGGAAATTAATTCATGATGGAACGAATAACACATACACATTTTGGAAAGGTGATACAAATTTAGTTTTGTTACCTCGTAAAGAGGAAGATAAGACAAAAATTATATTCTCTACTAAATAATTAATCCAAGATATAAAGGTAGTAAGTTGTTGTTATGTATTAGTAGTAAAGAATGAAGACACATAAATGATGCAAATACCAACATAAGTAGAAAGAATATTTAAAGAATATGCAGATGTTATGCCTGATGAGTTACCAAATGGTTTACCACCAAAGAGAGATATTTAGCATCACATTAATTTTGTTTCAGGATCAACTTTACCCAATCAAGAAAATTATAAGATAAGTCCAAAAGAACATTAAAAATTAAATAAATAGGTTACTAAATTGTTAAGAAATAAAATGATAAGGGAGAGTATGAGTCCATGAGCAACACCACCATTTCTAATTCCAAAGAAAGATGGAGAATGGATAATGTGTGGATAGTAGAGAAAAATATTTAATTACAATCAAGTATGGATTTCCTATACCTCATTTAGATGATATGATGGATGTGTCTGCAAGATCAATATATTTTGCATAGATTGATTCAAGGAGTGGTTATTATCAAACTCAAATTTGTGAAGGAGATGAGTGGAAAATTGCCTTCAAGACCATGGATGGCTTATATGAGTAGATGGTGATGCCCTTCAAATTATCTAATACACCTAGCACATTTATTATGATGATGAATAAAATGCTATGAGAATATATTGGTAAGTTTGTAATTGTTTATTTTGATGATATTTTTACATTCAATAAGATTAAGGAATAACACTTACAACATTTGATAATGGTACTATATTTGTTAAGAAAGGAGAAGTTATATGCAAATTTGAAGAAGTGTAGGTTTATGTAGAACAATTTGGTATTTTTGGGAGTTGTACTTTCAGTATATGGTGTGAGAATGGACGAAGAAAAGATAGAGGAAATTTTTGAGTGGAATATTCCTAAAATAATTAAAGAGGTAAGAATTTTCCATTATTTAGAAACATTTTATAGAAAAATTATTAAAAAATTTAGTAGTATTGTGGCACCAATAACAGATTGCATGAGAGAGGAGGAATTTACATGGAATAAAGTAGCCATAGAAAGATTTTAATTTTTTATGAAGAATATTATTAAAATACCAATTTTAGCATTACCAAATTTTAAGAAAGTGTTTGAGGTTGATTGTGATGTTTCATTGAAGGGAATTGGTGTTGTGTTGAGTTAAGAAGGAAAGCTAGTAGCATATTTTAGTGAGAAATCAAATGAGATAAGAACAAATTATTATACCTATGATGTTGAACTATATGCAATTATATATAATTAATAAATTTGAGGCATTACCTAGTGCCTATAGAGTTTATCCTATTTATAGATCATGAGGCTTTGAAGTATGTGAATACCCAAAAGAAGTTGAACAATAGGCATGTAAAGTGGGTATCTTTCTTGCAGGGGTATACTTTTATGTTGAAACATAAATTATGAAAAAAGAATCAAGTATTCAATGCATTAAATAGGACAATAAAATTATTAACTACTATAGTGAGTGAAGTAGTTGTATTTGAAGATATAAAAGAATTGTATCATACTTATTGATATTTTGGCAAGGTATTTGATAATTTTATGAATCCATTAATAGGTGGGATAGAAAATAATCATGATGAGTATCTTATACAAGAAGGTTATCTCTTCAAAGGAAAAACATTATGCATTCTAATTGGGTCTCTATGAGACTATAATAAGAGAATTACATAATGGAGGTTTGGATGAACATTTTGGTAAGATGAAGATAATAGATTTGGTTGAGGAAAAGTATTTTTGGCCATAGATAAATAGGTATGTGACAAATTATGTTTATAGGTGCAAGATATGTCAAGTGGCTAAAGGACATGCACAAAATACTGGACTATACATGCCAATACTAGTTACAAGAGGACTATGGATATATTTGAGTATGGATTTTATGATGGGATTACCAAACACATAAAGAGGTAATGATTCAATTATTGTTTTTGTATAAGTATTTTATAAAATGGTTCATTTCATTACATGTAAAAAACCAATGATGCCACTAGAGTTATAGAATTATTTTTTAAAGATATTGTGAGATTGCATGGTGTTCAAAAAACTATTACCTCAAATAGGGACACAAAATTTCTAAGTCATTTTAGATGACTTTGTTTAAGAATATGGGTAATAAGATACAAGTCATTAATGCATATCACCCAAAAATAGATGGATAGATAGAAGTTGTGAATAGGAGCATGGGAAATTTGTTGAGATACATTGTAGGAGAGAAGCCCAAGTAAAGGGACTTGGCTTTACCACAAGTTGAGTTTACATATAATAGCTCAGTGAATAGATAAATAATAAAATCACCATTTCAATTTTTTTATGGGATAAATCCTATGGGTATTTTATATTTGGTATAATTTCTAATTACAGATTGAATTAATGATGATGCAGAAGCATTTACAGAGTATATACAATAATTGTAAGGAGTAAGAAGAAAGTTGCAAGAAAGTAATGAGAAATATAAAGCATCAATAGATTTTATAATAAGATCGAAGGAATATTAAGGAGATTGGTAATGGTTTATTTGAGAAAAGAAACATTTTCAAAAGGCATGTACAAGAAGTTGAATTACAAGAAAATTTGTCCATGCAAAATTTTGAAAAAAATCAATGACAGTGATTATGAGGTCAGTTTATCATAGAATTTTGATATATCTCCAGTATTTAATTTTTAAGATTTATATGAATTCCATGTACAATATGGTGAAGGTTTTAAGGAAGAAGGAAAAGATAGTGAAATTTTTGAATATGAGAATAGTGACCATAAGGCAAGGGAATTATAATAGGTATTTGGTCCAGTAGGAAGGATTGCATCAAAAATACAACACTTGGATTAAAAAATGGGATCTAAATAATATTGACAAAGAAAAGTGGTAGCATTACAATTATGGAAACTCGTAGGAGCTTAGTTGTTTTCAACCAAAGGAGAATGATGCACAAAAAATAGGCCAACTTCTAGAGGCAATAACTTTTGATCCATAGCTTTGCATGATCTTTTCCATGTGCCAAAACAACCATCTCAAAAAATTTGTTACTTATCTATGCCAATATTTCCACGTAGAGGAATTTTTAAGAAACATTTGGAGGCCAAACGAGACCATCTAAGGGTCCAAAATCGTAGTTTATTAAATTTTTGAATTTTTTCTATTTTTAAAAATTATATATTTTTATGACTAAATGTGAACTTTAGTTTAAATTCATGTATTAGGATAATATTAGTGTTGAGAGTATTTCAAGATATTTTTAGAGTTATATGTGCTTGCATGCAAAACTTACTAAAAATAATAGATGCTAAAAATAGAAGTTTTTATTTATTTTAGATTTTATTTTATTTTTTTATTTTTCATGTCAACTCTAATTTTGAGTTGAGGATTATTTAATCATGGTTTGGGTTGTAATTATTGGAAGGCATTCAATATAATTCAATTTTGAGTATTATTTTAGATCTCGGCCTTATTAGTAATTTTATTGCCTTGATAGTTTTCGATTTCATTAGATTTGTATTGGAACCGAGTGATGAATTATTTTGTTACAATGTCACAACTTCATAAACACCATCATTATTATAATTTTTAAATATCTAAAGTAATAATATATAATTTTATATTTTGTGTCCTAAGATTCTATGATAATAATAATATAATTTATCTTATTGGTGTTATAAATGTCTGTTAGATCTATGTCTAGTAGATATTAGAGAGATCCAATAATTATCAAATAAATTTCATAAAACAATGCTTTGTCTATCTTCAATACTCTTTTTTTTAAACATTACATGATGGTGTAAAATATTAAACATTTTTCTTTATATTATTCTTAAAAATTTATAGGAATCAAATATATATATGATCTTGATCTCACCTTGTACTTGACTTTATTAAAAAAATCTCAATGGTGTACATATATTTTAATATTCTTGGTAAATAAAAACATTACATATACTACTAACATATTTATTTAGTTAATGATATTACATTGCTGCCTTTAATTTATATCCAATAAATTGTGGTTTATTAGGAAGTTGGTAATTACCATTGTTCTAAATATATTAATTTTCTCTAAACTATCAAGGAATATCAGTTGTAAACTTATTATGAGATAGGTATTGATCTATAACAATAAGCTTGAAAATTATCTTACATAATTTATCATCTATTAGATTTCATATCATTATCATCATAATTTTGATATCAATCTATGACTTGTAATTAGTATATTTGGAATCAGTTAAAATAGGGAGATATCAAAATTCTTATTAATTTTTTTTATAGTAACTTGTGTTGTTTCCTTTGGATATCTCTAAATTTGGATAATACTATCATTAGCATTTACTTGAATTGATGTAGACACCTCATATGTATACATATAATATCATTAGATTGGTTGTGGTGGTGGCACAACAATCCCTAAAATGTGATTAAAATTTAGTTGTATATTTGTATCATCTTAAAATATATAAAAGGGTTTTCGTGTATGATAATTGTATACACATAGCCTTATGAATGAGTTTGATGCATTGGTATAATGTATATGGTGTAATATCCTTTACATGTATTAATGTATATGTGAACCAATGTATCTATTATGGAATTTGTTTATCATTTATCATGTGATGGTTAAGCCAAAAATATATAAAACTCCACAACCCATTGTAGACATCTAGTTCCTAACACTATTTATTTTGAAATCATCAATCTTACTCGAATCATACTCAAATGCATAATTTAGGCCAAAATCATTAAAAATGCACTAAATGGTTTGAGCTTATCATATATAAGTGCCAATTTAGGATAATGTATCCCTAAATAGGGCAATGTATTTTATGTGATGTCTAACTTTTCTTAAATCATTTCAATTCCAAATGATGATTTTACATTCTGGTGCTCTAGATCATTCTTTCATTCTAATTTGTTAGCATACATCATGTACCTTTGTTATTATATGTCAAAAACATCCTAAATTGGATAATGTTCCATATGCATCTAACATCTTCTTTTTAATTCCTATCTATCCAAATTATGATTTAGTAATATGAATTTCTGACCATTTTGATTAATTGTGCACCAATTTCCAAAGAATTACACTAAAATTGATTAATTTTGTTTAATCTAATTAATTCAAATCATGAACTTACTTGGATTTTTCATGGAGGTTATTTATTATTTGATTATTGGAAATTGATTCTCAGTATCTGCATCACTTAGTGATATGATCTATGGGGTCATATCAGGATTATGGACACCCATGCCTAATTAATGCCCCTTCCTCCTGAATCAATATGAATATATTTATGCATTTAATTATAAATATTAGATTAATTCATGGCCACACATATCAATCTTGATATGGATGGTCATGGTTGATCCTAGCCCATTTGGAAAATCTATAAATAAAAATGCATAGAACATCATTTTAAAAAAAACTAAAATATTGTAAACTTATAATGGAAAATTATCACCACAATATTTCTTTTTGTTTATTATTGTGTCTTATTTTCAAGCTTCACTTGATAGGCATAAATTAGATTTCTTATCCTAAGCCTATGTTATGCATAGTTATCTTGAGATGATGGATGAGCTTGGAATCCATTCTTGACAAAGACAAGAACATTAGATCAAGGGTTAAAACATGCTTAGAGCCTCTTTTGGATGGTGGAACCACTTGGGAAGGTAATTAGTATTTTATTTCTTTCAATTGTTATTAATTATCATTTACAAACTCTATTGGAATAGGTTTGCCTAATTTGTTAAGTTTTTTATGCACTCTTTATGTTTACATGACTAATGTTTGACTAAAAATATTTGTAACCCAACCGTATATAATGGCATGATTGGTGGGACCATAGAGTCCATTCAAGAAAGGAAGACATTGTGGAAATTTTGCATTTTCATTTTAGTCATTAAATATCACTTTTTAGCTCATTTTCCCATTTTTTTTTTTCATGCACACACAAGTTACACAGTGACCGATGATGGCTAGGTCCAACCATGATTGGTTGGGTTTTAGGGGAAATATGGATAAATTTTGCATTTTGAGATTTTATTAAGGTTTTTTCTAACAAGTTGAGTTTTGTAAGTCTCTAGTTTGAACACAGTTTTTATTGAGAAACTTAAATTCTAGAGATTTTATCCTCAAAAGCATTTTTAAGCATAAAATTTTTACCTTTGGGTTCATAGGTGATTGTTGATAGTTTTTTTTTATTGATGACAGTTAGGTTTTGACACACAACGGTCTTAAATGAATCGACACCAATCAATAATGACTAGAATTAGTCACTATGTTTTCAGAAAAAACATAGATCTAAGAGTGATAAAACCAAACTTGTTTATTTCAAAAGTGAAATTACTTCAAAACTAAATAAGACTATCTAACTTTTTATGTAGGACTAGTATGGAAAGTGATCAATTTGAACCTAATTAAGTATTTTTAACCTCCTTTTGGTACTTAAAAAGAATTATAAATCTTTCCATTTGGTTGAAAAGGAAAAATTGCATGTTTATATTGAATGTTTTATGATGTTTTTCCAAAAAAATTACAAATTAAGGATACAGGGCCAAAGAACAAAACCAAACTCACTTAAAATTTTTGTTTTGTATAAGTTATCTATCATTTTTTTGTTAAGATTATTTGATAAAAAAGGAATTTACTTGTGTATGCTCTCCCCCCATCCCCTATAGAGAACTTGGTTGTTCAAAATCACCATTTTCATTAATTTTTTTTCCTTTGTC
This sequence comes from Torreya grandis, assembly GCA_037957365.1. Classification (NCBI taxonomy): domain Eukaryota; kingdom Viridiplantae; phylum Streptophyta; class Pinopsida; order Cupressales; family Taxaceae; genus Torreya; species Torreya grandis. The sequence continues at coordinate 5,018,688 of JARHVA010000380.1, read as the reverse complement.
TAAGGTGGAAAAAAAAATTGTATAGTCTCTCCCCAAAACCTACATGGTCTGGGTGATCTAAAAATAACCTATAAAACCTTTTTAATTATATTGTATTTCATACATTTTGGCTTGTGAAGGGGATGTCATTACCTCCTACAAGTTTTTTATGTAAAATCTGACTCAAGGCATCATCTCCTACCATTATCTTCAATCCATCTCCACAAGGGGTATATAAATTAGGTTTTCCCCTCTAAGATTATGGTTTGAGTAGTAAAAACATCTATGTTAGTGCCAAGTTGGCCCAGAATGTATGATCATTTAAGACATCACACAAAACTGAGAAATTTATAAATCTAGTTGTTGTGAAAAGGAAAAGACCTCACAAAAAATTGTTTGATTTGGATATAATTGATGTGTTGTTTCTCTTATGTGCAAACATGAAAGTCTATACACATTGGATCCATCTAGACAATCATAAACTTGTAGATTTTTATTCAAACCCCACTTGTCATAGAAATATTTTTTATGTGAGGTGCATCCCAAGGTCCATGTCATCGTATTATCACTTGAGAGAAGGGGGTTGTAAAATACCCTACCATATAATGCACTTTTATTTTTAATGAACATTTAATTTCCTCTCAATTGCATGTATAAAGATAGACTTCAACAATATCATGTAAACTTATCAATTTTAGGGTTTTATGATGATTACTTAGTTCTATTGGTTAATTATAGTCTTTTTTTAGCTTAATTGGTCTTGATTTGAGTCATGAATTGATTGTAAACATATGCCAATAACCAAACACATTGTCCACAATTTATTAAACAAGGAGACGTTATGCTATCCAAGTGAAAATCAATATTTTCCTTACTCAAGTTTTCATTTTAAACATTTTTTCATATCATCTAATTGGTTTAGTTATAATTCCCATTTGATTCTAGACTAATTCCCAAATTTTCTTAAGTCCTTCACTAATAGTTCAAATTCATAGTTGCACTTTTCTAAGTTCATAAGGTTGATGTGTTAAATTAGGTTTGACATTTACACTTGACCTAAGGGAACCTGGGTTCAATTTCAAATTTAGATAAAAGGTCATTTTTAGATTCATTATCATTTTCATCATTGGTGGACTTAATTAATCTTGTATATCCCTCATGCTTTAACTCCTAGAACATATTTTATGCTACCATTCCTATTACCATGTGGTGGTGTTGTGTTGCCTATTTAGTTCTAGTTTTATTCTTAGGAATTCTTGAATGTTTCTACATCATGATTTTATTCATTTATATTGTATCTTTCCTAATTTTAATGGCTTTATTATATCTTTCTAGTAAAAAATCATTAAATTTGGACTAGATTTTATGGTATTGACATATCACAAAAATCTAGATTTTGGTGTAGTATTTTTCACCTTGGATTTTTGGTTATCATACCATCTTATAATCCATATGATTTCAAAATTACCCAAGGTTGAGTAAATTCATGAAAATAATTCTTCTAATTCTATTTGGTTCCATGCCATTCTCTTTTTTATAGTCCCTTTGGTGCCTTAGTCATTTGTTTCAAATAAATATTTAAATTCATACCTTGTTTAAACATTTGCACAACATTATTCCGAATCCAGTCAAACATATAGAGCACTCATAATGGGGTCTCTTATATCCCTAACTATAAGGATGGTCATTTTTATGATGGTCATGAAAATTTAATTGTATATGAGGACATTCTTATAGAAATAGGATTGGAGGAAGAATATATGGAATACCAAGAGAACCAAGATGAATCACTCCTTAGGTTGATAGAATCTAGTTCTAGACTTCCCTCAAATTTTAATATAGAATAATTACACACCTTAGTTAGATAAGGAGAATAATAACAAGATCAAGTTTTCAAAAACATTACAAACACAAAAACACCTTATTATTCTAACAGAGGTAAGGAAATACTTGTAGAGTCAAAACCAACTAATCATATCTTGTCACCAAGATTAAGAAAATAAGTCAATGGTTTGTCAGTCAGTGTATCCCAAATTTAATGGACTCTCTAGTTGATAATTCAATCCATAATGATGCTTCCAAAGAAAAAGGAAACATGATTGAAACTATGCAACAAACATTGGTTGAGAACATAACAATGATTGATCAAGGTGTCTCAAATGAATAGAGAAATATGTAAGAGGTTGTCCAAAATGTTTTGCTAGACATGAAACACACATTATATAACCATCAAGAGCCTCTTGTCACTTTCTAATGCCATAGACTAAAAAAATTTGTTTGAATTGAGGAAATCCATCAACACAATTTGTTTAGTTCATCTAAACCAACATATACAATGGTGAATAGACAAATAACTCCCCAAAACTAGTAAAACATTGTTGATTAAAGGCAACAAATTCCTAGGAATTGATTGCTTACTTACTCAACTCAAGGATTGAACCAAAACCAAGTGAAGGATCATAGGGTATAAATCCATACCAAATATTTTTAACAATAGGTACACATTCCACCCCAACAACAATAACAAAGGCACATACCACCCAAACAACAAAAATACGGGTACATTCCACCCCAACAGCAATATCAACAACAATAGGGGAACATTATACCCTAACAAAAATAGGGGAACATACCATCCCAACAACATTACATTCCACCCATGAATGCACCAAATACGCAAGAGTGAAACTCTATTAAAGAGATTGATACACAATTGGAGATGAATAATAGAGTTAAGAAATACAAGTTTGTTGAGACATGTCCATATATATTTGATCTATTTATTCTCCAAATTACCTTTCCATCTCATTTTAGGGCACCAAATTTTTTTAAATACAAAGGAAAGGTAGACCCACATGAATACACTCAGCCATTTATCATACTATGCCAAGAGGTTACTTATAGTAGCATGTACTTCAATTTTTACTGAGAAGTTTAGTGAGGTAATATTTGGATTGGCTACTTAAGTTATCGAAGGGATTAGTTATGGATTGGAAAAACTTATCTAAAAAAAATTTCAACCATTTCTTGTACAACATTAAGCATGAATTAAACATTATTGACTTGTACAAAGCCAAAAAACATGATGGAGAAGATTCACTACATACCTACAAAGATGGATAGAATTAGTGGGTCACTTTCAATATAATTTTCTAGACAAATAGTTGACAAACATATTTTCATAGAACTTACATCCTACGGTTGTGCACAATCTATGACTAACTTATGCTAACTCATTTAAGGAAATTATCAAAAAAAGGGTATAAATTAAGAAGGATCTTATTGCTAAAGGCCTTGTCAAGAATTTTATGTAGGGTCAAACTTTGAATCAGACCCAATCAGTATATTAGATATTTATGCATGATATGCCTAAAAGATTTAATAAGAATAAGAACATGGTTGGAAATCAGGTGACTAAAACAAGTCACATACAAATGATGCGGGCTCCACTATCCCTAAATGTACAATTAGATCCTCCTAATCCACCACCTAATTTTGTAAATAAAACCTCTATGGTGGACAAACCGCAAAACATTTAGGGTCTTTAGCAAATTCGGAGAAACAATGAAAATGATATTTCCAAAGCTCTTAGCAATTAACCTGATTATATGGCTAGTGCCAAGGCCATTTCCTCAAGATCAACTGAAAATGGATTAGTACAAAGATAATGAATGTTACATCTTTCATCATGTTGTTGGTCATGGTGCCTATTATTACATATAATTATGAGATATTACTAAATATCCCATTAGGAGTGGTGAAGTTGAGATTAAGCTAGATCAATCATGACACTAATTAGGATATGAAAATCTATAAGGACCCCTTTCCATGAAATAATAGACCACCACCAAGGAACAACCAAAACCAAGGATAGAGGTAGAATCAAAACCAAAATTAGGGTCAAAATCATAATCAACATGAGCATGATCATAATACGCATACTAACAATTTGGGTTACAACAACATGCCCTATGAATATAAAAACACTGTGGGATGCATTTTTGAAACCCAAATTACCACTACTACTGTCTGACTATGTGAAACATCTAATGATATTTACAATATGGGACCCATGATTAGAGGGTCAACACCATCTCCCTCTGGTGATACTACATCAAGTTTGCACAATTTAGCTGTGACTCCATTTACATGAGTTACTATTTCTAGACAAAAGCTCTCTTCTAATTAAAATGGGTCCATTATGACTTGAAATTATAGTAATGCAAATAGACACCCATGAGTTACCCTCCAAGACCCTTTTCCTTTGTCTTGTGATTATACTAGCTCCTTGCCACCTCTTGGTTACACAGTCATAACTAGATTGTCGTGAGTTACTCTCCACAACCATTTGGCTCCATCTTCCTTAGAACTCAATGTGAACATTATGCCAATAGATAAAAAGTTGACTATTATTCTAACCAAAGTGAAACCATCTTATCCCAATGTTGAAAATCCTTATAGTCTATTCGACCAATTGAGAAAACCCCTGTATAGATTTCCATTTGGGATCCCTTAAATTTATCTAAAGTGCATAGAACTAACCTAAATAATATTTTGCAAAAATAAAAAATTCGTAATGATATAAAGCTTTAATAGTTACATAACCTTATGGGAAACATGTCTTCATTTCATCAAGTCACATTTGATCAAAATGATATGTCTACATTTAGATCAAGCCATAATAACCCTCTGTAAATTTAAGTAATCATTAAAAACCATAAGATCAAGTGGGATATTATACACAATGATTTAGGTTTGAACATAATATATCTTAATACGGTATAAATATTGGGCTACACAGTGAAATTTATTTAGGTAGAGATGGTCACCATAAAGTCTTACGACAACACCAAAAGGGAGTTTGATAGCACTATTTGGTTGTCAATCATTGTTGGGTATGTTTCAAATCATACATTTTTTCATATTAAGGAAATTGAGATGCCTTACAACATAATTATTATTCATCCTTGGATACATGAAGTACATGTCATTCTAGACACTTTATTTCAATGCCTTAAGTTTCACCATGATGGGATTAAGGTCACTATACCCACCGATCAACAAGATTACCTGTATTACAAACATCTTGAGGTTGAGTTCCATAATTATAACTATTATCCAAGTTCTAAATTCATTTTGAAGAAGAAAAATGATATAGTTTCACATCCATATCCATCTAATTATATCAACTTTATTGATCTTGCTTCCAATTCAACCGATCCATTTCCTATAACTTTTGTGAAGTAGTTTGTTATTAAAAACGTGGGCATTTCCATGAATACTCTTAAGGATGCCTTCCATGTTGAAAATTTACCTAAATATCTAAAAGCATTTGGTAAGCCTAAAAATTCAAAGAATCCTAACGGACCCAACATGATTTGGTAATCAAAGAAGAAATATTGAAAACCACCTATGGTTTTTGTACTTGCTATTGCATCAAAGAAAGATCTGATGCTGTAAAAATAGTCCAACTTCTAGAGGCCATAAGTTTTGACCCATAGCTCGATTTGATCTTTTCCACATGCCAAAATGGCCATATCAAAAAGTTATTTGCTTTTATAGTCTACTTTATCCACTTGGAATTGTTTTCAATATTTTTTAGAGGCCATATATGATCATCTAAGGGTCCATTAATGATTTTTTAGGAATTTTATATTTTTAGAAATTGTATATTTTTAGGACTGAACATCAACATCAATTGAATTTCATCCCATAGGCTAATTTTAGTTTTTAGATTATTTTGTGAGTTGGTCACACTTGCATGCAAAACTTACTAAAAATACTAGTTGTTAAAAATAGAAGGTTTTTTTTTAATTTTTTTTTTTGAATTTTAAATGATAACTCTAATTACCAGTTGATGCTCATTTAAGCATAGTTTAGGTTATAGTTATTTTAAGTATTCAATATGAATCAGTACAAGTTTTTATTTTGAGAAGCTTTACCTATTGATAATTTATTGTCTTGATAGTTTTTAGATTCATTATCTAGTATCAAAGCAATTAATAAAATTACAATCAAGTATATATTTCCTATTCCTCATTTAGATGATATGATGGATGTGTTTGTCAAATAAAAATATTTTTCCAAGATTTATGTAAAGATCAGTTATTATCATATTTAAATTTGTGAAGGAGATGAGTGGAAAACTGCATTCAAGACTAGGGATGGATTATGTGAGTGAATGGTGATACCATTTGGATTATCTAATGCACCTAACATATTTATGAAGGTGATGAATATAGTGGTATGAGAATATATTGGTATGTTTGTGGTTGTTTATTTTTATTATATTTTGATATCTAGTAAGAATAAATAACACTTACAATGTTTGAGAATGGTACTAGATTTATTAACAAAGGAGAAATTTTATGCAAATTTGAAGAAGTGTAGGTTTATGCAGAATAATTTAGTTTTTTTGGGATTTGTAGTTTTAACATATATTGTGATAATGGATGAGAAAAATATAAAGGTAATTATTGGGTGTCTTATTCCAAAAAGAATTACATAGATAAGAAATTTGCATGGTTTAACAACGTTTTATAGAATTTTAAAAAAAAAAATAGTAGTATTGTGGCACCAACAATAGATTGCATGAGAGGAAGGAATTTACATGGATGAAATCAACCACTAAAAGCTTTGAATTTTTGAAGAAAAATATTACATAATGACCAATTTTAGCTTTATCAAATTTTAACAAAGTGTTTGAGGTTGATTGTGATGCTTCATTTATCGGAATTGGTGTTGTATTGAGTCAAGAAGGAAAGTAAATTGAATGAGGTAAGAATAAATTATTCTAATTATGTTGTTAAAATTTATGAAATTGTACAAGCATTAAGACATTTGAGGCATTACTTGGTGCATAAGGAGTTTATCTTATTTATAGATCATGAGGTTTGGAAGTATGTGAATACACAAAATAAGTTGAATAGTTGGCAGGCAAAGTGGGTTTCTTTCTTATAGGGGTATGATTTTAAGTTGAAACATAAATCAAGAAAATAGAATCAAGTAGATGATGCATTGAGCATGAAATTAGTGGTATTAACTATTATGGTGAGTGAAGTAGTTGGATTTGAAGCTATCAAATAATTATTTGATATTGATTCATATTTTTTCAAGGTAGTTGAGTAGTGAAAGAATCCATTATTAAATGGGATAGAAACTAATCATGGTCAATATCTTGTACAAGAAGGTTATCTCTTTAAATGGAAATAATTATACATTCTAGTTGGGCCTCTATGAGATAATATAATAAGAGAATTACATAGTGGAGAATTGGCTAGACATTTTGGTAGGACAAAAATAATAGATTTGGTGGAGGAAAAGAATTTTTGGCCAAATATGAAGAGAGATGTGACAAGATATGTTTCAAGGTGAAAGATATGTTAGGTGGCTAAAAGACATGCATAAAATACTGGACTATACATGCCATTACCAGTTTCAAGAGGACCATGGACAAATTTGAGTATGGATTTTGTGTTGGGATTACCAAACACATAGAGATGTAATGACTAAATTTTTTTTATTGTGGATATATTTTCTAAAATAATTCATTTTATTGAATTCAAGAAAACCAATGATGATACTAGAGTTGTATAATTAATTTTTAAGGATATTTTGAGTTTGCATGGTGTTCCAAAAACTATTACTTTAGCTAGGGACACAAAATTTTGAAGTCATTTTTGAAATACTTTGTGGAAGAAGATGGGTAATGAGATTCAATTTAGTAGTGCACATCACCCAAAAATATATGGCGAAATAGAATTTGTGAATAGGAGCTTGTAAAATTTGTTGAGATGCATAGTGGAAGAGAAATCCAAGCAATGGGACTTGGCTTTACCAAAAGCTTAGCTTTCATATAAAAGTTCAATGAATTGATCAATATGAAAACCACAATTTTAAATTATTTATAGGAGAATTAATATGGGTGAATTCCTATGGGTGTTTTATATTTAGTATGATTTCCAATTTTAGATAGAATTAGTGATGATGATGAAGCATTTTTAGAACACATGTAAGAGTTGTAAGGAGTAATAATAAAGTTGCATGAAAATAATGAGAAATGTAAAGTAGCAGTAGATGTCATAATAAAATCAAAGTTATTTGAGGAAGGATATTTGATAATGGTTATTTGAGGAAGGAAATGTTTCCAAAATGCACATATAACAAATTGAAATACAAGAAAATTAGCCCATGCAAAATTGTGAAGAAAATCAATGACAATGCTTATGAGGTGAGTTTACCATAGAATTTTGATATCTCTCCAGTATTTAATGTTTCAAATTTATATAAATTACATGGATAATATGGTGAAGGTGATGAAGATGAATATCAAAATTGGGAGCAATAAGTTATAATGAAGAAAAACAAAACAATAGTCCAAGTTTTAGATATGAAGACAATGAGCACAAGGCAAGGGAATTATAAAGGGTATTTGGTCCAGTATGAAGGATTAAAAGAAGAAGAAAACACTTGGATTATAGAATGGGAGTTGATGAATATTGACAAAGAAAAATGGTAGTAGTACAAAAAAGGGAAACTTGTAGGAGCTGAGTTATTTTCAACCAGATGAGAATGACGTAGTAAAAAATAGGCCAAATTTTGGAGGCCATAAATTTTGACCCATAGCTCCATTTGAGCATTTCCACATGGTAAAATGATTGTCTCAAAAAGTTCACTTAGAGTTTTTTTTAATATTTTTGTGAGGTCATGTGTGACCATATGAGGGTTAGAAATTACCATTTAATTATTTTTTTAGGAATTTTATAATTTTAGAAATTATATGTTTTTAGGACTGGATGTCAACTTTAGTTGAATTTCATCCCATATATAAATTTTAGTGTTTAGAATATTTTTGGATATTTTTTAAAGTGGCTCATGCTTGCATGTAAAAATTACTAAAAATAGTCTGTACTATAAATATTATATATATATATATATATATATATATATATATATATATATATATATATATATATATTTTATAAATTTAGCATGACAACTCTAATTCTGAGTTAAGGCTTATTTAAGCATAGTTTGGGTTGTAATTATTTCATATTCATTTAATATGAATTAGTACAAGTTATTGTTTTTAGAATCTTTGGATATTGATAATCTAATGTCTTGATAGTTTTTGGGTTCATTAAGATCAAGAGGCTTTTATTGAGGGAGACTGGTTATATTCTAAAGCTTTGCTAATTGCTTTGAGAATCTAAAGTAACCTATCTTGAATCAGATCATGGATCATCTTTATTATATAGGAAAAGGCCTTGGCCCATGAGCATAAATAATCCTAGAACCCTTATGAGTTGGAGTACTGAATTTAAATCATGGTCTGAAATTTATACTTCCTGGGGGTGACATCAAAACTTTTGATAGTGATTATTCTAAATTGACTAATGACAAGACTCTTAGTAGTGACATAACATCCCATTATAGCCTTTTAAATTATTTTGATGACATAGACCTATTTGATTCTAATGCTATTTTGACCTTAACTATTGGAGATTCCCTTCCTAAAGTAAGATCTACCATTGGAGATTCCCCTACTGAAGCAGAATCCCATATCTTTATTATAGATTCTAATCTTGAACAAAACCCTCATTTTTCCCTATGCCTTTTCCATCATGAACTCATTGATTGGGACCAGAAAAATTTGATCATACAGCTTGTTGAGTTTCAAAATGAAGAATCAATTGAAAAATACATGGGCCTACAAGATGGGTTTCCCATTGGTGATCACAAACAAGGATTTGATTTTTCATTATATCCTTATTCCTACTTTGGAGATAAATAAACTTTATTTCTCACAATAAAAATAAAACATCAAGATCTTTGGGTTAAAACCTCTTTGAGATACTCTACGATCAAGGAAAAAATAAATAAAAAGACAAGCTTTTACATGAAAACCTATTCCAAGTGTTCTAAGGTAGGAAATTGTGTTCATCACCTTAGGATGAAAAATGTCTATCTATCCTGAGTTCTATATCCATTACAAACAACTCTTCAAAACAACAAATATTTCAGCATCTCTTTCTTGAGTTTCTAGTGGTTTTCACTACCTAGCCTTTACCTAAGATGGTAGATTTTGATTCATCACACTATCCATATCTTTGGGACAAACATCAGGAAGATGTAGTAGAATAAGATGATCACAATCATACCTTTCCTAAAATTATAGAGGATGGATCCACACTCCTCATAGAGAAAACAATAGAAGCAAACCTGGGAACTTATGAGGATCCCAAAACTATTTTTTATCTTGGATTTTTCCTTACTAAAGTAGAATGTGAACATATTATATCCATTTTGAGGAATTATATTGACATATTTACATGGGAATACTCTAAAATGAAATGATTAGACCTGGATTTGGTTATGCATCACTTTGTTATCCATCCCATTGCTAGACTAGTCAAGCATAAATTAAGGAAGATGCATCCATACATCAGCCTATTGGTTAAACTGGAACTAGAAAATTTTATAGGAGTAGGTTTCATTAGACCACTATATTATTTTTAATGGATTTCAAACATAATCCCATTAAATAAAAAGATCCTAGGTATATGTATTTATACTAATTTTAGAGATATCAACAAAGTGTGTCCAAAAGATGATTTTCCTCTACCCAACATCAACATGATCATCAGCACAACTATTGGGTATGATATGTTGTCCTTAATGGATGGATTTTATAGATACTACCAAATCAAGATAGCCCAAGAAGATCAATGCAAGACTGCATTCATCACTCTGTGGAGAACATTATGTTACCAAGTCATGCCATTTGGATTGAAGAACATTGGAGCCACATACGAGTGTGTCATGAATATCATATTCCATGACATGTTGAATTACATTATTAAGGACTATGTTGATGATATAATAGAAAAATCAAGAATAAGAGATGGGCATCCTAACATTCTATGAAGAATATTTGAGAGGCTTTGTGAATATAAAGTACACCTGAATCTTACGAAGTGTGTATTTTGTTTCACTTCATGGAAATTGATGGGTTTAATTATATCATAAAGAGGGATTGAATTTGAACCTACCAGGTTCATGGGCATTGTGGAAATTCCTCCACCAAATAATCTTAAATAGCTCTAAAGCCTGCAAGTAAAGACCCAATCTATATTTAGGTTCATTTCTCAATTGGTAGATAAGTGCCACCCATTTACCCATCTCTTAAAGAAAAGGATCATATTTCAATGGGATAAATATTGTCAGATATAATTTTTTATACTCAAGACATACTTCATCAATCAACCAGTCATGAGACTGCCAACACCTAGATGACCAATGCTTCTTTACATATCAATAATAAAACATGCATTGGTCGCACTTTTAGCACAACATGATGATCAAGGTAAGGAACATGCACTCTACTATTTAATCTACACTATGGTGGCTTATGAATAAAATTATACACCTATTGATAAGGTGTGTTTAGATATGGTGTTTGATACCCAAAAGTTGTGACAATATATGCTAAACAACAAAATTATTATCATCATCTAGGTGGATCTTTTCAAGCTTTTATTATCCAAAGTATCTATTTTAGGATGCATGGCTAAGTGGGTCATGCTTCTAAGTGAATTTGAAATTGAGTATCAGAATAAAAAAACAACCAAGGGGAAAGTTATAATTGATTAACTTGAAGAAGCCCCTATTGAAAAATAATAAACTACTTAAATTCAAATTTCTAGATGATTTTATTATGGAAATAAAACAATAATCATAAGAACTTGAGTAATAGAATCTATATTTTGATGGCTTCTTTACATCCCATGGATCTAGAGTCACCATATTCTTGACTACACCCAAAGGGGATATAATTCCCAAAACATTTCATATACAATTTCATTATATTAACAATATGTCTGAGTATGAGGAATTGATTATAGGGATTTACCTTGCCATACAATGGCATATTTAGAATTTAAAGGTTTTTGGTAATTCACAGTTGATCATCAATCACACCATTCATCAGTATTAAAGCAAAAATGAAAAGCTTGTTCCTTATAAGGAAACTCTTGTAAATCTCAAAGGTCATTTTAAAATTTTGTAGTTTGAACAAGTTTCAAGGGTACACAATAGATCTATTGATGCAATGGCAATGATTGGATCCATGATACAGATTCATGACAATGCTAAAGAGTATCAATTTTTGATTGATGATATTTTTCAACTTCCACATATTATACCATATTTAGAAAGGGTATGTACCATTTTTGGTTCTAATCCACTACCTCAATTACCATGGCTCCAATATTTTTATAACTAATTTCATGATCATGTTTTCCCAACTGACCTATCCAATAATATAGAAAAACTCTTCCTCCACTATTTATCATGTTATACCCTTCTTGGAAACATGTTTTATCATGAAGGCTATGATGGAATTCTTCTTTGTTGTTTATCTTGGGGATAATCCAAGCTAGTGCTAAAGGAGGTTCATGAAGGAATGTGTGGGTACCACACCAATGGTGTAGTCTCAGTAAACAAACCTCCTTAGAATAGGCTATTATTGGCCAAAAATGGAAACCGATGCTTGAAATTATGTAAGGAGGTGTGTTCCTTGTCAGTAACATGGAAATTTGATACACATACCTTCCTTACCACTACAACTGATTAAAACACCATGGATGTTCTATACTTGGGGCCTTGATCTCATCATACAAATAAACTCAACATATTTATATGGCCATAAGCATACCCTGAATGCTATCAATTATTTTACTAATTGGATTGAGGCCATTCCTCTCACTTATTTCATTTGGAAGTAGATAGCCAAATTTATCCATTACCATATCATATATTGATATGGAATCCTAGCTCACCTTATATCTAATAATGGTGGATCCTTTTTAAATAGAGATGACAAAGACCTTTGTGAAAAATTTAAAATCAAGCACAATAAATCACCTCCATATAACATACAAGGCAACAGAAAATGTGAGACATCAAACAAAACCATTATAGCCATTTTAAATAATATTGTCAATAATGTTAGCCATCATTGGCACTTGAAAATATTTCATACCCTCTAGGCTTACAAAACTAGTCATCTAACCCCAATAGGAGCCACTCCATATTCCCTTGCTTATGGTACAAAATATATTATCTAAATGGAGATTTAGTTGCCATAATTTCAAGTATCACTAAAGCATATTATAGATGATGAAGACTATAGAGTCTCAAGATAATAAGAACTATAGCTTATTTATGGTAAGTGTTTATCTGCCATATAAAACATACAAATGTATCAAAAGAGATTGTGAGGAAGCTGCAATAAGTGCATTCTCCCTCAAGAGTTTTATATTGGTGATTTGGTCTTAAAAGAGAACATAAAGAACACAAATGATGAATAGAATAAAAAATGTATGTTGAACCTAATTGGTTGGGACCATATATTATCACGATCAACTATGGATTAGGGGAATATCGATTGGCTACTCTAAATTGTGAATAATTTCTAGGGGCCATGAACATTATGCACCTTAAGAGGTGCTATGCATGAATAAATTCAGACCATTTTCTACAAGAGCCATTACTTGGGGGAATTTTTTTCTAAAGTAAGTTTATCTTACCATAATTTTTACTACCCTGGACCTCTCCCATATGAGCCCTATTCCTCTCATGAATCTGGATAGTGAAATATTTTAGACCATTGGTACTCTGAACACATTTTATCCTACCCTATGTCATTCTCATTGATACCCATTAATAATTATGATCTTTATTATGTCTCATTAGGATTATGAACACCTTCAATACTAGTTTGACAAATCAGTTTAGCCATAACAATATTTCACAATTTTTTTTATAGACAAGTGAACAAGGACATATTTTTAGCTCAGGATCTTTGCCTACCACAAGGTTCTTATAATTTATTTCACATTAAAAACTATTCTGTCATTATTTTCTGGTTTTTGGTGATCATTGTTGTCTTTTCAGGGCCCTCAATCTCATCAATTTATGAGCATGGACCATTACAGTTGACTTAATTGTTTATTAAAATTTATACTCCCAAACAAACATCTCCTTGAATAGTTGCTCCCTTTTATACATATTTTATCCAAAAAAAACAAAAACATTATAAAATTATTCCCAAATAAAAACATTCTCTCATTTTTGTATATTTTGATCCTCACACTATTTCCATTTTTCAAGCATCTTATCCCATGCACTTGCCATTTTGTAACACCATTCTCATTTATGTGCTCTCTCCAATTTTCAAGACCATCTTCCACTTTTATTATACAAAATTAATCATGTTTTTTAGGTCATAACTTTTCTTCTATCCCAATTCTCTGGAGAACTACATTTTTCCTAAAGTTCATGTTGAAACATGCCTCCATGAAACTATGTAGGCAATGTCCACTTGTCCTGTACATCTGGAATCAACTCAGCCAAATCCTTCCTTTTCTTCTATTCCCCATTTATTCTACTATTTTTACTCTTTCATTAGGTAAAAAAAAATTATCTTTTTCATTTATTATTTTTTTGAAATTAATGCCTCTACTACAAGTGCATGAATACTTTTTTAAAACTGCACTAACTTGGTTTTTGTTAGTGTGTGCTTATTTCAGTTTTATTGATGTTTTGTTATTTTTTATTGGTGTTTTATTGTGATTTATTTCCTCTTAATTAATTATTTTTTTAATTTATCCTTTTATTACTTATTTCCTTGCCTTATTCTTTTGTTTCCCTATTTGATTTTGTTCTTCTCTTTTGTTTTCAAGAACATCTTGATCGTCCACATGGATCTTCATTATTTATATCTTGATATCATGTTATTAAGTTATTCTTATTTTGTTTTTGAAATGTTCTTGTTCCTACTTTAGTATTTATTTTTCATGTCTTTATTTAAGTTAGGTTCATTTATGGTTATATTTTTTTTTTGTCTTTTCTTTTTTGTTTTGATGTAAATAGTTGTAACTCTAGTATTGGTTATTGTTTTATTGTTATCCTTAGTTATAGTTATTCACATTTGAAATAGATCCATGTAATTGAAATTAAATTCCATTATGAGTTTTTTACACTTATGATGCCTACTTTACTTTTCTATAGCAATCACTTTGTGCTCTATATTCAAGTCTTAATGTCAACATAGTTTCGATGAACATATCTCAAAATCACTTTGCATAAACTAGGATCAATAGGTTTAGCACCTGAATCTATGGTTAGATGTGCATATCTTAGCATACATCATGATTTTAATCAACTCTTGGTAAATTTTCAACATCCCTCATTCTATTCTCTACCAATTTTGGGTAAACTATATTGGTTTGAGGTCTATTTGGACTATGTAGGCAGTTCTTGGATACTAGACATATCTCAAGTTAGCTTAGCTACACTCACTTCTGTTTTCATCTCTTTCATCACTTTGTAAATCATTGTATGCTTGGTTTTTAGGTCTTTCATAGCCATTATATGATCACATATACTTTTAAACCCACTTGCTTTAATCTATGTTTTAGGTTATATCCTTGAGTTAATTGCTTGTCAATTTGCCCATGATGTGGCACAATATTTGAACCAGTTAACAAATCTAAATCAGCCTTATAGGGGAAGGCCATTGTTTATTATTTATCAATGAAAAACATTAGCCCTGCTAGGGAAAATCTATTTTATCACGAGCAAATTTACCCTACTAGGGAACTTCTTATTGTCATATTTTTGGAAACCTTAATTCTTGCGTTCTTCTAATTCTAAGATTTCCACACTATTGCCCATGATGGAAATGCTTTAGTGTGAAACTTATCTCAGGATTGATCAGTGTCATAAGCACACATATTGAAATTTCAAATTCGAGTGCATTCAAAGTGTGTCTCTTATATGTTTGGATTGAATCATTCCCATTGCTCCTTTCTTTACAGCCCATTATACCTCTAATTATATTTTGATCATTGATGGTAACCACATGTAGAAAATTTACCTCATATCGATGTGATCTATTCCATAGCCTAATCTCTCACTTTGCCTCTCTTTTTTAGAGTCCATCCTTCTCTTTCATCCTTGTATGTCCTCTCAAGGGGCATCATGGGTCATTTTTAATTTCTTCTTGACAACTCTTTTCTTTAAAAACACATTTATTCACCTATAATGAGACATTACACCTTCTCAAATAGGGGAAGAATGTAGACGTCTAATTCCTAACACTATTTGTGTTTAAATTGCTAATCATACATGAATCATACTTAAATG